>CCAG010016943.1:0-26569 GCA_001077435.1 Glossina morsitans morsitans | reverse complement strand
CATAATTATATTTACAATGACTAACCTTAACCAAGGTAAAATGCCTAGAGAAGCGGTTAGGAACATTAAAACTTATTTCTCCAAGTAATGACGGCGAGCCAATAGCGCCGTTTATTAATTTGATTGCAAAGCAAACGCCAAGAACAAATCTACGTTTTTCAAGAGACGGTAAGGACAAAAGAAGCAACCTATTTTCATAGGGGGGAAGAGAAGCAGACGGATCCCAACCCAAATTCCTAAGAGCAAACAACAGGAATTGCTTTTGAATAGATTCAATTGAGTCTACATAGCACCTGTACGAGGGAGACCACACAATACAAGCGTACTCAAGTATAGGCCTAACCAAACACGTATACAGCCTCTTGGTAATATACGGATCATCTAGCTCTTTGGACCACCTCGTGATGAAACCAAGAGCGGACCGAGCTTTGCGTATCGATAACTCAACGTACAAATTGAAACGGAACCCGCGGTCAAAGAGGACGCCTACTCACGATATAAACGAAACGTCCTCCAACTTGTGCGAATCTATAAAGTAATGGGTTACGAATGACTTCCTTCTAGAGAAAGAAAGCTTCTTACATTTATTTAGGTTTAGTGTCATATAATTTGAAGAGCACCATGCCACCAATTTATTTAGGTCAGTTTGAAGCTGATGTGATTGCGATTCTAAGGAAAAAGAAGAAAACAGTTTCACATCATAAGCATACATTAAGATCTGGCTAGATTTAATCGCCGAAGGCGAGTCATTAAAGTATAGATTAAATAAAATGGGTCCTAAGTGGCTACCTTGAGGTACTCCTGATGAAACGTGGAATTCATATGAAGTGGTGAAGTGAAACAAAACCCTGATTGACCTTTTATGCAAATAAGAGCTTATCCATTTCACTTAATGGGAAGGGAAGCCAGCGGCTTGAAGTTTAAAGATAAGTAATTTGTGGTTAACCAAATCAAACGCTTTGCTAAAATCAGTGTATATGACATCAGTGCAAGAGCCATTGGAAAATGCCTTGAAAACCTGACAAGTAAACTCTAACAGATTAGTGACCGTAGAACTTCCTTTTCGGAAGCCATGTTGGAGTGGAGAAATATACGATTTGATGGCAAAGGCCAAACGCTGAGTCAGAATTCTCTCAAATAGTTTAGGTAAAACAGTCAGCTTGGCAATGCCTCTATAGTTCTCCACGAGCTGTCTACTCCCACTTTTGTGAATAGGAATAAGATAACTACTCCTCCAACACGAAGGGAAAACACCTAAATTCAGGGACAAATTAAAAATCTTAGTGATAACACCACAAAGCTCAATAGCGCAAGGCTTAAGTACACATGATGGAATTCCATCAGGTCCAGGCACGCAACTGTATTTCAGAGAAGTCAACCCATTACAAACGTCATCAGAAATAACCAAATTGGGTATTGAAACCGAGTTAGTTATAGGATAAGGGTAATTTGCTGATGAATCAAAACCAGCAGACGAAAAGTTTCGTCGGAAGTACTCCGCAAACAGATTTGAGATTTCAAAATCATCCGAGGAGTCGGAGCCATTAAAAGAGACAAACGAGGGATGTGCAGAAATTTTTCTTTTTGAATTAACAAATTTAAAGAAGTATTTAGGATTAGAAAACAGAGAGGATTTAATGAACTGAAGGTATCTGCAATAATAATGGTGGTTGAGGGAGTTAAATCTATGCCTTGCGGCTGAGTACGCGAAATAGTCTAGAGAAGAGCCACTATTTAAAAATTTCTTGAACAGCTTGTTTTTCCTATTCTTATAATACCTAGTTGACGTATTAAACCACGGGGGACTCCTACCTCGAGGTCGGCACTGCTTAAGCGGAACAGATGCAGCAATAGCTAGATTTAATTTATTGTAGAACGATGACAATAACTTTCTATACTCCCGGTTGAAAGATCAAGCCTCATTTGTGAAAGATGAAATTTTAGCAATTCTATATTGGTTTTATGAAAATCATAATATTTGCTGGAAAAGGTTGGGTTTGGACTATTGAGGCAGTTCAGCGAACCGTCATTCTTGTGATGAAAAGAAATACACAATGCTGGATGATAAGGATCCTCAGGTAAACTAAAAGGTGGACAACGATTTACATTAATCTCTGGAAAATTGGCAAAGCAAAGATCAAGTAGTCTACCATTACAATTAAAGGTACAGTTATATTGACCTAGATTATGGTCAAGTAATTCACTAAAGAATACTATAGCTCTATCAGATGTTGAAGAAGGAATTAAACAGGCAGAATTATCACTGTTACACCAAGTGACTTGAGGCAAGTTGAAATCTCCCAACACAACGACAAAATCAGTAGGTCTAGATTGCTTGGCCACTTCACAAATGAGGGAAACCTGCTTCTTATATATGGAGATTTACGAACACAATTCGGATCACATTCGGACACGTTCGAGTGGGAGATGGCTCAGCCCATTTATGACATTTCTTTTACTTCACAGAAATTAATCCCGTCAGGACTACATCTTCGTTGCTTACTATGACATACAAAACACATCGGTCTTGCGGCGTTGTTGTCTTTTGACTAAACCAATGCCTTTGATAACGTGTTTAAAGTGCATTTATTATGTAAAGTAAGTAAGGGTTTCCCACTATACTTCTTACTAAAAGAAGAGATAAAGCAGGAGGAAGAAGTCAACATCTTATATTATTCATTCGAGGGAATGCTTGGAAATTAACATCCCCACTGGGGACTCAGATCGATAAATTTTATATTTAGGTAATATCATATGGGAACTGTTGAAGTAAATGATGATCCTCAGTGTTCACTTATTAGCTTTCCACTTATTAAGCGCATGAGATCTTCCATAGATTTAATCTAGTTTCGTTCCAATATACGGTTCAAACCTACCTCTAGCTCTCGCGTAATTTCTACATTGGAAATTTTTCCTCTTAAAATACCTGTGTAGCGCACGTAAGTTAATTAAAATATAAATGTACGCACTAGAAGTTTTAAGTTCCACGATGGCAATTTCAATTGTGAATTACTCATTGTGATTCATTAACCGACTAATTTGAGATGCATTATTTTTAAGGAGACATTACAACAAATCAGATCCCTTAGTGCTTTCTCTAAGCTATTTCTTCCTGGACTTCATTAAAATCCTAAATCTTCTCAACTATTATAATGTTATTCTTATTGTATGATTTGCTTAAAGCGGGAATCACTGATGGTGAATTTTCTGTTCTGATATTCACATTTTTAAATGTGAGAGAATCCATAAAACTAGTGGAAGAGTGTTAATTCCGTGTTTTGCCCTATTGTACCCACGAAAAACGAGTTTCATTGCGTTGAAATCAAGATGCATACATTTAATGCTTGTATGACTTGCTCTTATATATCAGTCTCGTCTCCGATATTGCCATTTACTTGCAGCACCTGTCTGTGATCACAAACATTTCGTATCACCTCAAATCCAGCAACATGTCGAGAGTGCTAGACGATTTCAATCCGTCGTCAGTGTTTACTCCAAACTATCTGATGCAAAATAATCTGCGCTTTTCTAAAACGAGTTATGGTCGACTTAGAAATTCTTTTTTTTTTGGATGTGTTCTTTATTTATTTACTTATTTATTTACTTACACATGGAACTCAACTAAAATAAATTAGCAGTCGAATTCAATTGACTGTCCGATTCTCTCTTATTCTAATTATTATTAAAAACTAGTATAAAGTATGTATGGGGATCTTGTAATGTAGTTACGGTAGAGCGTGGGTTTTTTAATTTTTTATTTTTTTTGGTACTACATAGCTAGTCCAGTTACACTCTATATATATATGTATTATGTCAAAATTTTTAAGCTAAGAATCTACGGCGTGCCCTGTCCGCTACTCTCGTTGTCCGTTAGTATCGTTCTTTTGTCCGTTAGTCAATAATCATGGTCACTTTCCCATGTTCACACCCACATCTGCACCCACGTCCACACCCACACCCACACACACACATTCTTCACGGAACCATTCTTCACGGAATCTGTAGAATGCTTAGTTTTTAAGTAGCATTATAATACTCTATGTTGAAATTATTTTCTTACAAGTCCTTCCGACAGGAGAGCCCACAATTTACAATAAGACGATTACAGCGATGACAGTGATAATGAGAAAAACGGCGGCGACACTTTGAAGATGATTGCATAAAAGGAGCGTGTGAAGACGACGACCACCAATAGAAGTTATGAAGAACAACGCAGAAAATTTTGACTAGGCCCCCAAGTACACATATTCACCATTGGTTTGAGAGAATTTTTCTCAATATTGTTTCGATTTGTATTTAATGCAGTTCTTAAAAAATACTTCTTTCAATTTCGAGATACATAAAGTCCGTATTTTTCTCTCTACATTTAATGTCCTTATTCATTAACATTTTGATGTTACTTGCCTGCCTTTTTTTTGTTGCTGTAAAAAAACGCTTATACAAATTTTAAGTACGTAAATACAAAGAAATCGCTCTTACAATTATATATCTATGTGCGCGATGTGTAACACAATTAAATTTACATAAGTAACAACAGCGTGCAAATGTACTTTCTTCAAAATCAGTTTACCGTTTCGATAACTATTACATTATTAATTTTTTTTTTATTCTTGGTCTTGAAATTCTTTACACTTTAACACACGATTTATTCAAATTACTCTCGAACTAACTCATGTAGTTCGAGGTTGAATTGATTGAATTTTATGAAAGTACATTTTCTAGAGAAATGGTTTGGAACATTAAAGTTCATCATACCAAGTAATGTTGGCGATAATAACATTTATTAACTTAATTAGGAAGGAAACCGTTACCGACGTTAAGGCTAAAAAAAGCAATCTAGTTTCATAAGGAGCCAAAGGGACAAACGAGCCTATTCCTAAAGGCTAAGAGTAGGCGTTGTTTTGGTACGGATTCTATTGAGCCTGCATAGCACCTATAGGAAATAGATCACAAAACAAAGTCGTATTCAAGTGTCGGTCTCCAAGCTCATATGACATAGCTAAATGTGCAAATTTAAACATAGTTTTTAATCAAAACCTAAGTTCATGATCGAATCTACATTTTCCAATTTATACGAACCAATGAAATACTCAGCAATGAATGAATTCCTGGAAGCTGCTTAAAAGTTTTTAAATTTAATTTCATAAAATTTAGTGACCACCATTTATCCATTAAAATTTAAGAAGGTAAGGGTGCGCTTCCATGGAAAAGAAAGAAATTAAATACTATGAGGATATATTAAGATATGGCTGGATTGATCTTGATGGACACATCACGGAGAATTTAGTAAAGATGATGGAGTTAAGGCGACCCTGAATGATCTGTTACGAAGAGCTTATCCTTTTCAATAAATTTGTAGGAAAGCCGGAGGTCTGCAGTTCAGAAGGTCTGCAGAAGATCAATAATTTATGATTGAATCAGAAACTTTAATGAGATCAGTGTACACGAAATCCGTGTGAAGCCCATTTGGTAAGGCCTTGAAAACATAACAAGTTAACTCTACGAAATTCGTAACAGAAAGCCATGTTCAAACGGAAACATAGAAAATTTAACAGCGAAAACTAATTGATGAAAAACAATTCTTAGCTTGGCAAAGCCTCTACAGTTCTTCACGAAATGTCTGTCTCCACATTTGTAAGGTGGAAGGCAGTTACGCTTCCAGCACAAAACAAAAACACCTAATTTAGGAGAATGATTAAAAATATTTGAGATGAATGTCATCAAGCCCTGGCGCACAACTATATTTTAACGACTTTCAGGCTTTTAATAGGTCGTTTTCCGTTATGATCGTATTCGGAATTAAAATCGAGTTAATGATTTGGTATGGGTAATTATCAGTAAAATTGGAATCAGTGGGAGAAAACTTTAATCGGAAATATTCAGCAAAGACATTTTTAATGTGACGTTTTTTTTTTCTTTCATGCTCCTATTTCGTTTCATTGTTTTTAAAACGAGAATTCAACTCTGCATCGAAAATAGGGTTGTGAGATTCTCGCGCAAGAAAAGCCAATTTTTGATACGTGGAGAAGAAATCAAGGTGGTCAAACTGAGGAGGACTTATTGATCGGAAAAAAGAATGCTTGGATTATTAATTAATTGATTAAAAATGGTTTATCGTGCAAATCTATGATAACGCAAAAACCATAACAGCATTACCAACGATGAATAAGAAATCTCCTAAGCACACAAAGAAGATCGCATATTAACAACAGCACAGTTGAAAAAATAAAATCTTTCGAAAGACAAATAAATATCAACGCAATAATGCAAGTCTATTGGTTTCTTGGCTACAGCGATCGTTGAATTGTTTGATGTCGAAAACTTCCTTGTGCCCAGGCGGAATAACTCCTCCACCGCGGTAGACTTTGTGCTTTTGGTCTGTTTATTTACCAAGGTCTAGATTCGATAGACGGAAAGTCAGCCAGACGAACAAATGCGTCGTTGCCGTTGAGTGAGTGATATCCTGGCCAATGGGCCACTAATCTAACTGATTATTCTTACATTGTTTTTGTGCTTTGCGTTGGATTCTGGCAAACTTATGTTTCGAGCAAGAAAGATTGGAAAGATTTAGGTAACTGAAGCTCAATTAAGGATAATTGCTATAAATTTCATATCAACGGGGTTTGATCCGGAATTCGGATTAACGAAGCTAAGATATTTTGAGTGTGAAGTACGCACTATGCCTCTATATTTCGCTTTTCGCTTTGATCTTTTTTTAGCCGTACGACTTGGCAAAGTGATAAACAATGAAGTATACGATAGAAATGGAAGCACACTGGCTGACACTCGCGTTTCATCGCCGAGTATACCGTTGACGTTGGTAATATTATCGACATTTATAATTACTCAGAAGTCGCTAGACATTAACACGTCTCTTTACACTTTGTAGTTTTTGGCTTGGTGGTAGCTGAAGTGACCAATAAATTAGTGATTGCTCCTATGACTAAAGCTGAAACGGAATATTTAGATTGGTGTCTATTGAGCCCGAGTCTATTGTTTCTTAATCGATATATTAGTCTGATTCACACTAATTTGGGCCAATAAGCACTTAATGCGGCACTGTGGACAAATCACTGTGGACATATGTGCTCGTTTACATGTAGATCGATTTACCATACCTTACCCATCCCGTTCTACGGCCACTCAACGCACCACTATGAATACGATTAGTTCAGTTACCAGCAGCTCTAGTGATAAGAATGGTGCCATCTATCATCGGAAGGATTCTCGCCAAACGAAAAGGAAATATTTAGGTTCAATAAGTATGGTTCGGCGTATTTTAAAGAGAATTGTGATCTTATACGACCTTTTCTTTCAGTATAAGTAACTATTTTCCCGAAACTTTATACTTTGTTTATACTTGTATTAAACGACCTACATATAGAAATTTACTCTTATTATATATAAAAGTTTATATTCATAAACATATTCACTTATATATATGGTTACATCCAGATATACATACATATTTACAATTAAATAACTAAACGATAACTCTCATATATAATTAATACAATAAATTCTGTCTAAAATGTAGAAAATAAATAAATGTCGAGTATTTAAATTTGGTGTTACGACAAGGAAGTAGTTTAGGGGCCTTTGAATTCAACTTCGGGGTTCCATATAAACATTCCTGTGGGCCGATCAGAGACCAATAGGCAGGATGGGTGAGGAATAGGCCCAGGGGCAAGCCCCCGATCGGTTAGTTACAGTTTCATGTGGTATTCGGTAAGTGTGCAAAAGGGTTGTCCGTGTGCAAGTTATAGAACCCCTTCCACATTTTACGAAGTAGCTAGCTCAGCTATAATACGTACGCTTACCTTATTGATCTGCATTTCTCTTCAAGCGCTACCGTCAAGTTGCTTTCAGCTTTCCATATATGACAGTTTTACACTTTAGAGAACTGACAGGACAAAATAAACAAAATTAAATATTTATTTTATTTTAATGTTGCACATCCATGGTTTCAATGTCAACGGAGGAAGTGGTGATGGAGTAAAATTTATATAAATATTTAGTACTAATAAGAGGTGAGTATTTTATCCTTTGAAAGCGTCTGCCGTAAGATGGAATTCCATCATGTGTACTTAAGCCTTGCGCTAGTGAGCTTTGTGGTGTTATCTCTAAGATTTTTAATTTGTCCCTGAATTTAGGTGTTTTCCCTTTGTGTTGGAGGAGTAGTTATCTTATTTCTATTCACAAGAGTGGGGTAGACAACTCGTGGAAAACTATAGAGGCATTGCCAAGCTAAGTGTTTTACCTAAACTATTTGAGAGAATTCTGAGTCAGCATTTGGCCTTTGCCATCACATCATATATTTCTCCACTCCAACATGGCTTCCGAAAAGGAAGTTTTACTGTCACTAATCTGTTAGAGTTTACTTGTCAGGTTTTCAAGGCATTTTCCAATGGCTCTTGCACTGATGTCATATACACTGATTTTAGCAAAGCGTTTGATTTGGTTAACCACAAATTACTTATCTTTAAACTTCAAGCCGCTGGCTTCCCTTCCCATTTAGTGAAATGGATAAGCTCTTATCTGCATAGTAGGTCATTCAGGGTTTTGTTTAACGTCACCACTTCGTATGAATTCCAAGTTTCGTCAGGAGTACCTCAAGGTAGCTCTCGCACTGACGTCATATACACCGATTTTAGCAAAGGGTTTGATTTGGTTAACCACAAATTACTTATCTTTAAACTTCAAGCCGCTGGCTTCCCTTCCCATTTAGTGAAATGGATAAGCTCTTATCTGCATAATAGGTCATTCAGAGTTTTGTTTAACTTCACCACTTCATATGAATTCCACGTTTCGTCAGGAGTACCTCAAGGTAGCCACTTAGGACCCATTTTATTTAATCTATACATTAATGACTCGCCTTCGGCGATTAAATCTAGCCAGATCTTAATGTATGCTGATGATGTGAAACTGTTTTCTTCTTTCTCCTTAGAATCGCAATCACATCAGCTTCAAACTGACCTAAATAAATTGGTGGCATGGTGCTCGTCAAATTATATGACACTAAACCTAAATAAATGTAAGAAGCTTTCTTTCTCTAGAAGGAAGTCATTCATAACTCATTATTTTATAGAATTGCACAAGTTGGAGGACGTTGAGTCGTTCACAGACCTAGGCGTTTTCTTTAACCCTACGTTACGTTTCAATTTGCACGTTGAGTTCTCGATAAGCAAAGCTAGGTCCGCTCTTGGTTTCATCAAGAGCTAGTCCAAAGAGCTAGATTATCCGTATATTACCAAAACGCTGTATACGTGTTTGGTTAGGCCTATACTTGACTACGCTTCTATTGTGTGGTCTCCCTCATATAGGTGCTACGTAGACTCAATTGAATCTATTCAAAAGCAAATCCTGTTGTTTGCTCTTAGGAATTTGGGTTGGGATCCGTCCGCTTCTCTTCCCCCCTATGAAAATAGGTTGCTTCTTTTGTCCTTACCTTCTCTTGGAAAACGTACATTTGTTCTTGGCGTTAGCTTTGCAATCAAATTAATAAACGGCGCTATTGACTCGCCGTCATTACTTGGAGAAATAAGTTTTAATGTTCCTAACCGCTTCTCTAGGCATTTTACCTTGGTTAAGGTTAGTCATTGTAAATATAATTATGAGCTGTTTAACCCGCTCAGAGTTGTTTGCAAGAACCTAAATGACGTCTATCACCTTTTTTCATTATCGGACACTTTAAAGTCCATTAAAGAAACATTGCTTAATACTCGAAATTTGCCAATGTCGTACTTAAACTAGCTCTTAATCCTAAAAAGTCACTATTATCTTTTTTCTTTTTTTTTTTCCTTTAAGAGTCACTTGGACTCGACTGTCATTTCTTTTAGTTGAAGTTCTGTATAAGTGGAATAAATAAATAAATAAATAAATTCCTAAGAGTGTTTTTACGCACAAAGAACAAAATTGAAACAATTACGGTCTTGCTAAGCATGTTCCAAAAAATATGAGTTGGTAAAATGTGGCGAGGTTTTTAAAATAAAAAAAAATTTTCGGCAATTAACAAAAAAAATGTCATGTCAAAAAAAAAAAAAAATAATTTGACAATTCATATAAGGAGGTGTTAAAAAACCGAAACAAAAAGCCAATATTGTATATGTGTAAAAATATGCGTTCAAAATGTATCTAAAAGGAGAAAAAATCGTACCGAAAGAAAAAAGACAGGTCAAAAGGTCGTCTACAAAATTTTTGACATTTGTTTACTTTCGTATCAATAACGTAGGATGTATGTAAAATATTAAACCTATAACATTAATACATTGAACGATAATTTATATATAATAAAAAAAAAAAATGAAAAATGTCGAAAGTGTAGTCGAAATTGTATGATCGAACATTAACTATAAATAAAAAAAAGAAAACGAATTGTGCGACATTGAATATCAAAAAATTGTCATTAAACAATATATTAAAACGAAATTTCAATTGAAAATATGAAAACTGTTAAGAGTAAAAGTGAGAGAAGAGGGCAAATCCCTTTGCTATGTGTCTATTATGACGACTGTATAATATATTTAAAATAATGGGTGTCAACGTAACTAAGTTTACATTGTAGAATTTAAGAAAAGCACTGTTCTCGATACTGTGGATTCTTGGTATGGAACTCAAAAAAAGTTCATTAATAAATCGTGCTTGAAGTGTGTTAAGCATATTCGAATGTCAATAGGACAAGGCTCCAACTGCCATCTAAGACACAACAAGCAAAAAGGGAAAGAGAGACAGAAAATTGCAACAGATTACATAATCATCGCAATCACAAAATTCATAAGTGGATGGGATATAGACTAAGTGAAAAAGACATAAAACTTGATATTTGCACAGACACATATGCTCACATTTTTGTTTTCACTTTGCATACGTATAAAGTAAAAAATATTTAAAACAAAAAAAATTACAATAAATATTTTAATTTTATTGTCAAAATATTAAAATTTCACCTTTCATTTATCTTTCACCTTTTTCGATGAAATTAAAATTTCACCTTTCATTTATCTTAAAAAACTTTCAATTGAGAGACACAGTCTCAGTGAAGCTTCTAGATTGGATGAAGTTTTGGCAAACTCATGCATAGGCGAACGAAGATTTTCGGAGTTCTATCGTCATTTCTTAACAATTAGTTCCACGTTAAGTATAAACGAGTTGGCTAATCGTCATTGCGTCATCCGCAAATGAAATAAACGCACAGCAATGCCATAGCATTACAAAATTTAATAAGCACTCCAACAGCACTTTGCGAAACAGTCGCAAGGTGAACATTAGAAATAATCGAAACCAATACACAGAGAAATCGCTAATCTACAAATTTTTTGAGAAGTTACCAAAGTCATGGAAACAGATCGCAATCACCAAAAAATCAAGTTCTCGCGATAATCAGAGCTGGATTTGCCGTGGTCATTATAGATTCCGCAGCAAAACCAGAAGCCAATGTAAATGCAATTATGAACGTGCCTCTACCCAAATTATTTTCGCTAGAACACAGTAATATTGGCTTACAAAAGAATTGCTATCCTCTAACGGCTGAGTCAGCTTTTTCGAAACCAATCTAGCATTCAACCGTTCACAAACTGACGACCAAAGATGTTTTTTCGTTTTGTAAATCCAGTCCACTTGATTTTATCAATTACAAAGTTGCTAAAATGGAATTTGATTTTTTATAGAAATCTGAAATTTGCAGTTCATCGAATTCATCGACTCAACGACTCTAAAAAAGGACCCTGACGAATGATGTCCTTGCAGTGACTTTAGGCATTTAAACTTTGTCGCACTTTGAAGATATGAAAGTCAATTTAAAAAGCAAAACCACTTTATCTAAATTGGACTTGGTAGAAGCATATCATCAAATTCCAATGTTCCAAATGGGTATATTCATAAAATCGCAATCACAACTCCTCTGGAATATTTGAGTTTGCCCGCAAGCATTTCGTGGTAGGGCAACTCAGCTCAAACATTCCATTTATTAATTTCGTTTGCTTACATATATAGATTTCACATATTTTAAGCAATTTTCTATACCATCCATGATGTATTCTACACGAAGACTATATTAATATTACACCTGCTTCATATTATTTATGGTCTCTGAACTAAAGCATTAAATAAATGAATAAATACCTACCACACCAATTTTCCCCTTGATTTGCAATAGGATACCCCGAAGTTGGGTACCCTAAGCTACTTTCCTCTAAAAAAAAACTTATTTACTCCATTTTCTTTCATCTTCTCAGGTAAATTACGTTCACTTTTTTTTTCTATTACCAATTTTTCCATGTACTCTTAAAATATTAAGTGCTTCTATTTTTCATTAATTTATAGTATAAATGTTTGGGTAATTACACTAATTCTTGTGCATAAATTAAAATTACCACACAAATTCCTCAGCAATATATATTTGGCGTTCCTATGTTCTCTTTTACATAATTCGATTTTAACGCTTGTTACAATTTCCCCAATTTTTCATACAGTTTTTCTTGCCATTCTTCTGATATGCGCTGAATTTGTTGACGAATCGCAGCTTAGTAGCATTGCCACAAAATTCTTAGAACTACACATCTCATGATGCGGATTTCAGTTTAAAGGTTGCGTTACCAAAAATTGAACTAAAAGTAAAAACCTAAAACAAGTCGAACCGATCGAAAGTTTCTTGAAGTTCCAGTGCACAACTTGCTGATTGAAATGTGAAGGTTCCACAGCTGCCACTAAGCAGCGTGTAGGTCTTTTACGGAAAAAAATTATCAGAAAAACTCCCATACGGTATACTAGAAGTCATTTATACAACAAGAACTTATTCGTGTTGCCACGGGTCACAAATGGGGATGAAATTTTAAAAGAATTCCATAATGGTTGAAGGGGAAGGGATCTTGGTATTACGGAGCCCCTTGAAAAGATCAAACGGAAATTAAAGCGAAAGAAGTCAGCATGGATTCATAGTTGGGAACGACTTAGAAACTAAACTTCAAGTTATGATTTAAAGGCTGGGATTGATCTGAGAGCGAATTTTGGAGATATTGCTAAAGGATGCAAATATACTGCTGTGAAATAACGGTTTATCATCATTGTTGTAAACTACCTAGAAAGAACCATACGTACTTAGGATGAGAATAACTGAAAGATTCATGTGCATCCAAAACAATTCTGGAGATCGAGAAATACAATTCTTTTAAAGAGTAGTGCCACTCACTTCTTACTTAACTAGTTACGTCGTTTATATTATTTTCTTTAATATCCTTTACCGATTTTATACATTAAGAACCTTCTCTGATCTTAGTAAAGCCATCGTGGTTCAGAGTTAATTACTTTTCTATTGGCACTTTCTCTGTGTTCTCTAATGAACGATGACCGAAACTGTTGCCAATGCAAAGGGAGCGCATTATTTGCTTCTTACACAACCTAATACTAATTAACCGCGCATTTTATAAAAGATATACGTAAATGATAAATGAAAATGTTGCTTGCACTGAGTAATTCGAATTCATTCCTTGCTTTCTTTTCATATCCACTCCCTAATCATGGAGGACATTCAAATTGTCGCGTTTCGTCAGCCAGGCGGATGTTTTAGAGATACTCTAACATATTCTTGTAACAGAGATTGAAGTTGACTAAAGGCATTATAAGTTCTTGCAGGCAACGGGCTAAAGCGATTGGAAGGCACATCCATACTAAAGGGAAAACTGACATTAACTTTGCCACCAAAAGCCAAGTCAATTGCGTTTATTTAATCGTTACTACATACCTTTATAAATAGTAAATAATTACATAATATATGTATACACATAATTGTAATAAGAAACATGCATTTCCTGATTGAGGTGAATAAATTAAATCCCAATGAAAACTGACAGCATTTCAATCAAAATTTTAATTTATTTCATTCGAGTCGTGAGTTAAATGAAAATATAGATTAAAGCACGCAGCTCAAAAACTAGAAAGTTTCTTTTCAACGATCCAATCCCATCTATGTGGTACTTGTAGGTAGGTGCTCAAATAGATGACTCACACATAAGCGAAGAATCGAACAAATATGCCATCTGCTCCAAGAGTAAAAGAGAATCTTAAGTTTAAATAAAGAAGAAAGAACTTCCTCTTCCGATAACACGATGTGAGGATAAATGAAATCAATTAGACTGAGTCAGATTTCTTAATTCATGCTTAAAGTTAACGAAATTCTAAAATTTGTTAGGATTGTCAAAAAATTGGCTTTTGATATTTTGGATACAGCTGGCATAACGTTTACTCTTTAAAGAATTCTCGCCCTGCCTTCAAGTAAGACAAGTAATCAACGACTAATACACTGAATTTGCACCTCTTCAACAAACTACTCTTTTCATTTCCCTTAACATGTAGACAAATGAATAGGGGATTGTTTTTTTAAAAAAAGAAATGAAATTTTTTCATATTTTTTTGAGTAGTTTTTGAAAAAGACGTCAAACGTGTCAGCACATAAGAAATAAAATTTTTTTTGGTTCTTGATTTTAAAATAGTTTAAAACAATTACGAATTCAAATTGTTAAACAGTGAAGAATTTGGCCATGAAATCTGAAAAGAAAAACAAATTGGGAAGTGGTTGTGAAAACTTTGAGGAGCGCCATACATCGCACCTCCTGTAAGAAACTTGTTGTTTCACTGGGAGAATAAATCATTGCATTGACGCGTACACGACAGATTGTTGAAAAATTCAAATAATCGTCACGCTTGCGCACAATTACATCGCTAATAATAAAATACTATACTCGTAAGGAGAATGAATCTAATTATCTTAAAGTAATAGTATCCTGGACGAATGAACAAAATGTTTTTCTATGTCTTTGGAATTTTTGAGAGTTTAAAAGAAGAAATACTTGGGCATCCAAATAGATCAAGTTCGCCCTATTATTTTGGGAGAAGAGTAACGCTTAACTCCAATTAACATGAGATATGACAGTTGGACAAGAAGTGATGAAATTTGCTGATAAAAGGTTCTCAAACAATAGCCACAAAATACACAAAATAGACCTTACTCATGTCATAAGTAGTCTCATGTCATAAGTAGTTTCTTAAATAAATAAAGAAAAAAAGAGGTTAAGCGTATACAACATATGCATGTATGGCGTAAAAATAATTTGACCGAACACAAAAGAAAGGAATGAGGTGAAAGTGTAACCGATAATTGAATTTATCCTAGTGGTGCCACTCAGTCTAAATCTCAAGAAAGTATAAAGAAAAACAATAAATCGTCTTTCCGCCCTAGCTGCGCAAGTGTATCTGCTGAACGCTAAGTTTCACAATCTGCACAACCGAGCATAGTCCCTCCCTCTTCTTTTCCCCTACTCAAACTTCTCTGCCAGTGATTTCTAATACGAATGATGTCTCGATAACTGGTGTCAATTTCCCCCAAACAGCCCCCAAAAGGCAATGTTCGTGTCAAGACTGGTGACGAACGCCTGTTGATTTAGATTTTGGAGTTAGTTTAAGGCTTATTAGCTTTTTCAAATTAGGCCTATCTCAACATAGGGTTATTTCGCCCTGTAAATTTCGACTGAAAACATGGAAGGTTTGTTAAATAAATCACTACGGTCTACTACTATCACTATGCTTGGATCCTTAATAAAGAAATTTATAACGCAAAAAACTAAGTGTTCCCTCAGGCCCAATAACTATAATTTACCAATATGTTTAAAAATTCGTTGTACTTACCTAAATCCATTTGAATTTAATACACACGAAAATTGCTAGTAAACAGTTATATGTAACTTGTGTCTATATTTCCCCAAATGCGACTACTTACAAGAAACATGATGTCCCTATTTTTGACATGCCTGAAAAGTCTGAACATACTGATATGGTCATAGCGTTTGTGGACTTGATAATTCAGGTTATACGGTCCCTACTTCAACATCTGTTATTGTGTTTCTCAATCAATTATTCAATAAAACCGTGTTCCTCATTAGGATGGCAGACTACTAGAACTTTGCTTTGTCAATTCCCTCGGGAGAGTTGTAAATCGTTGTCCGTCTTTCACGTTACCTGAGGCTCCGTGACATCCAGAAACTTGAATATTCTTCTATTGTAAAGACGATGTCTCGTTAAACCAACATAACACGTCAAATTCCAAATAAACAAAATGATTCTAATAAAGCTAATACCTTACTGCTTACATGTCATCTTTCACACGTTTTATGCTGGGAATATTGGCACCTAAATATCGTTTTATAATGTATCAGGTATTTCTACATTGACTTTTTTTTTGCCAAGTTGTATTAGATCAGTAAATCACGCAAAACTGCTCTATTGTTGAAAAAACATTTTAGCAACAAAGTTTAGCGACAAATGTTTGTCCCTGCCAAAGTAATGGAATTGGTATATTTTCTTTGTAGTTCAACGTTTTTCATTTATACTGGTAAACTAGTAAAAGTTGTCTTTTAGAAGCAATCATAATCCGTGTTTATATATATGTACATATATTCGCGTATTACAGATTAGGTCCCCAACCACTTTAAGAAATCCCCAAAATTCGGATATATACCGGAAGTTATTTTATTTAATATCCCTCCAGTTTTAATACTTTCTTTTAAACTTTCTAAATTTCAGAAAATATAACCATAGTCGGTCTCCCGGACTTTGTGAACAACGATTTCAAAATAGCCTTATATGCAAAGGAAGCACAAAGATATTTGTGTTTCAACGAACATTGGAAATTGGTTGGAATGGTAAGCTAAAACATATGTAAATTTAAAATTGAAGTTTAGTTTATTTGCCCACTGATCATTGAAATAAAACAGACAACAGTAGTAATAGTAAGCTCTTTTCTTTGGCATAACACGGACCTTTTATCACTTTATCATTTCTATATATCTTAACACGCCTGTGTAATTTTATCCAAAGCTACAAGCAAGGTTTACAATGTACTTCTCAGATGACGACAAATACGTCGATGGGACAATGAAACAGCAAATCTCTTCAAATTTATACGACATTTCTTTCCTGCTTTTCATTTAAAGCTACTGTCGACAATCGGAAAGTGAAGATGTTTTCTAAATAGAGGAGAGAAATGCATATAAAGAACTAAGCATATCACACTCTAGTAGAATCGCTACATTGAGTGCAATTGCGTCACAATCCTCACACAAAAGCAATTAACTTAAAATGACAACAAACCCAGTAGCAATGCTGAAACGCTAATCTAAGTTTAACATTACAAATTCAAATACAACTCAACCATGCAAATTGAATAACGAAGAATCGGCTGTTTTCAATGCCAACTAGTTCCACAAAGCCTTCAATCAAACCAAACCACTCATTAAACCAGCAATATCAAAAGTCCTCCAGGAAGGAGAGCAGTTCGTTCTCGCATTTTTTTTACCACTGATTGTTGCTGGAGGCTTTAACAGGCTTAATCGAAAAGAAACAGTTCTTGTGGCATTGTATTGGAAAACTCACTCATCCAAAAGATCTTTGTGTTTTAAATGAAGGAAGGCCAGCGCAGCCCATGCATTTTCTCATATACACTTTTTTCTTGACAAAAGTGGGGTTAACGTGGATTAACCATTTGAACAAATACATTTTGTGTTAGCACTTCTGTAAGCAGTATGCTTCACAGTCTGTTAATATGTAAGAGAAGTTAAAGATATGTAAGTTGCAAGTGCTTATACACCTTGCTTAGCCCCTTGAAAGGAAAACTAACTGACAATGACGAGCTGGACTCGCCAGAAATTATTGAGGTTTGATGCTTTTTATGAGAGACGTATGTGTAAGTCACATCATATTGCTTTGATATACTTGTGTGCATGCTTCTAGTTACCGTTAGTATGTAACTTGTAAAAATCTATGCAGCCATTGTCGCGTAAAGTAAATGAACGACACGACGTGAAGTGCAATAGCGAGAGTGCGGGGTGAATGGTGAAGATTTTTTATTATTTACATTTACAGACACTTGGTTGAGTTTTATAAAATCATGAATGTTTCCATTTTTCATTTTTTAGGTACTCCGTGGCAAGAAGTAATTTCTTTCAGTTATTTGTGGTGAAGATCGTTGAAGTATAGCTGTATGTCGGCCCTTGATGGGACTTACACATGGGTTCTCAAGAACTGCGTAGCGGAAATGCATCTGATTATTGCATTCATTTTCAATCGTTCTCTTGAAATGGGCAGGTTACCAACCTGTCGGAATACTAGTTTTTTCTTCCACTTTATAAAAGGAGGAAAAGATATCACGTTGCAAAGTATAGAAAAATTTCCAAACTTATCCTTTTACCTAAATTGTTTGGGCGCATTGTAACGTCTCGTTAAGTTTGGTATTAAGTCTGCTATTGCTCAGTGCTAGCATGCATTTTTCAATGGTAGGTTGACCATCACTAATCTTCTTAAATTTGGTTGCCATGTATTTGAAATTTTTTGTCCTCGTAATTCGGAAATTCAATCACGTCTATTCCAAGTTGACTTACACAATTTGGCAAACTGGCGTTCCTTCACTTGCGTGAGATTAAATCAAAGGAAATGTGAGAAGTTGTCATTTTCGAGGCGAAAGGTGTTCGCAACTATAATTACATAGACTCACTTGGAGGTTGGAGAATGTGGACTCATTTCTAGACCTCGATACCTTGTTTGATCACAAACTTCCATTCAATTTGCATGTTCAACATGCTGTGAATAAAACTAGATCGGTGCTAGGCTGATCAAAAGAATTTGACGACCTGTACGTGTTAGCTTAGGATAGTCGAATCCTTTAGAATCTGTTCAAAAGCAGTTTCTGCTTTTTGCGTTAAGAAATTTAGCTTGTGATTAACCTGTACCTTTACTTGGTTATGAAAATAAGTTTTTACTTATATCCTTGTCATTGTATTAGACATCACTTTCATGGTGGAACTGATTAGTAGTGCGATCGACTCGACGGTTTTGTTAAGTGCTTAATTTTTTTTGTTCCTATCCGTCCGACAAGGAAATTTCTTTTTGAAAACTTACCCCGTGCTCGTTAACTTATTTTTAACCCATTTAGCGTCCTCTGTAATAATTTAAAGCAGATTCATTTATAAAAGTGACAATTTTCCAGTAGGTACCAACGGTTATAAAGGCTTTCAAATTTTTTGATATTCCATAAAAAATAAACAAGATTTTTACTGGACAAAGCAGATTGGATTAACTTCTCTAGAGGAGCCGAAGAGATTCTAAATAGAGAAGCTTTCAAAGATAACTGCAACTACGACGCTGGCT
The DNA here is from genome assembly GCA_001077435.1 of Glossina morsitans morsitans. NCBI lineage: Eukaryota > Metazoa > Arthropoda > Insecta > Diptera > Glossinidae > Glossina > Glossina morsitans. Next base: position 7,378 of record CCAG010016943.1, on the reverse strand, counting down.
AAAGGTATCCACACTGCTGCACACGTCAATCTAAGAACCATATTTTTTGGTGAAATAACTTTACTATGGCGAAACAAAATGGGCAAATGGCATTTTCCGTATCAAAAATTTATTGTAGTGATAAAATAACAAGCTTTGCAGTCCATGCTACTTGGCTCCTACCATCAAAACAAATTATTATACGTGTCAAGGCGTACTCGGCATGAAGCATCCCATGAAATGCTAAGTTGAATTGTATTTAGTTCATACGTGTCAAGATAAACTCGACAAGCTGAACCTTACATATCAAATGTTCTTTGGCATAAAACAAGGTGGAAGTTGAAAAAGAAATTCTTATTCTATTGCCTTATTATGTTCCTTATATACTATTTCTTAATAAAAAAATTCTTTTAAATTTCGTTTACTTATATACTATTTCTTAATAAAAAAAATTCTTTTAAATTTCGTTTACTTACATCAGCATAATGATAACATAAACATAAACAATTAATATAGGACGCCTACTGTAATGCTTACATTATTTGTTTTCGGAAAAAACTTAAAGGCAGCCTTTTCATAAGCGAATCACTTGTTTTATACGCTACGCTAAAAATACATTATAACCTTACCCTTGAAAAAAGAAAATCTTTTAGGTGTTTGTTTGTAAACATAAACAATTTTGTAATATTTTTTTTAATAAGTTCATTGCTGATTATTATTATAAGTTATTATACTCACAAAAGTTTGAATTATAGTTTCCGAATGTACAAATGCATGTACAGGTTCTTATAATTATGAATTATTTTATTTACAGATTGCAGAGGGTATGATAAATTATTTTATACCTCTTTTAAAGGCTTATTATATTATAAAGTAAATTCGCCTTGTGGGATTTCACGTTGTTATTCAACTCCTTTTGAAACCCAGTTCGTACCACTGAATTGTGATTTTTAGGTAAGTGTAGGTTTCATTTACAATTCTTAGGAAATCTATTTACAAATTATTTTCAGAAATTTGAATTTATAACTCTTCCATTCGCTTTTATATTACGACTGATATTGACTTAGTTTGCGACTCATCTTTCGACTGATATTGCCTTCTACAAATATTTTGCTTATGCACCCTTTTACAAGCAAATCCGTTTTTTCGCTAAATTTCTACCAATTCTTGTTAATCTTTCCGCCATTCGCCAGTTGCATGATGCAGGAAAAGCGCCTACAATGCGCACTTTGTTTTCTCCTTTATTTAGAATTTTTATTCTTGGAAATTCGATTAATTTTCATGAAAACTCAAATTATCAAATATGGTATCTTCGTAACATTAATTATGAAATTATAAGTATATTGAAATATGTATGTTTATGGTAATGTGGATATTTGTTAGCTAAGTCCTTATGGACAGCCTTAAGTTTATCCTTATTACTTTTATGACTTCGAATGGTCCTTAATACGCCTTATTTACTTTCCTTCTATTGTTTTCATTAGGATTAAATTTCCTCGATTAACCCGTTGGAGTCTAAAATCAGCTTCAGAACAGAATATCAATTCAATATATTATTTTATTAAAACTACTAGGCTCAATCTCTAAAGTAAATTTTTATAAATTAGAGCAGTTAGCCTGTGTTGCTAGTGCTCAATGTGTTATTTTTAGTCTCAAAATTTATTGTATTAGTCTAAAATTTTAGTAATAATAATAATAAATTTCCTATTTCAATGTTTACTTGATTAATATATCCGTCTTCTGAATTTTTCATACCTGACTCTTTCGTCTTTTGTAAGAATGTTTGGCTTTTTCTAGGAAATATTTCAGTTTTGTTTTTAATTAATTTGTAAAATTATCTATGTTAAAAGGAAGTATTAATTCGATTCGTATATATTGTTTTTAATACAGGATTGTTGTAATATACAAGTTGTTCATGCTAAGTAAAAAAGGTCTTCATTTTACATGCTGATTATATGACTTTATTGTCGCATGTTCAAACTTATACTGACTTAATATCAATTAATACAAATATATACAACTTCAGAAATCTGCCCGTTCGGTAAGTAGGTTTCGTACGCCCGCTTGTTCTTATAAGGATAAAACCCGTGTCTTGTTTTTGTTGCAATTGTCTATGGAGTGTCCTCAGGATAAAAATATGAACTCTTCTGTTTAATACACCAAAAATAGTTTGACTTATACATCATTATTCATTGCTGTGCATATCGAATGTAAATAAATGCAATTATAACTAATTAATTTTTCTTATAAATTCTTGGAAGCGAAAAGGACAAATATCATTTCTGTTACAAGGCCAAGGCGGTAACTGATATCTGACAAAATAATTCTTTATTTTGGACTTTACCGATTGGGAAAATTTGTTTTTTTTTATTTACGGATACGAGATTGCAGTCGCTAGTCCTGAGACTACTCTCTTGGATGATTCTTCGAACGGTGAGGGACAAAGAAAGCGACTAGAATGCAGCTAGGAACGGATGAGTGGCTATTTCGTCCCATAAGACTGGTAGTTTGCAGAACTTTGGTACGTGGAGAAAGCGGAAAGTAATATCTGATAAAGTAACTACGAGCGAAAGTCGGCCCGCCAATCTCCGCGCTGATTGAATCTCTCCTATGAAATCATAATTAGTTATCACATATGAAAATCATAATGATAACACCTTCATTAATAATAATACGTTAATCACAACTGTATATAAAAATGTTTTCATCCTAAAATACACGAAAATATCTATCGAATTCCCTGTAAACAATAAAGAAATACTTATAAATTTCTTGGATAAGAAAACCCGTTACAAGTTTTTCTATATTTTATGTCAAAACCGAGCTTCTGTATTATTTGGTGTGCGAAATACGTTGAATAGCGTCAAGGGTTTGCAGTATTTTGTGTATGCCGAGTTGGCCAATTACATCGCGACAATATCCTGTGTTATCCATGAAAAAACAGCTTTTTTGCGCATTAACTCCCTTGCTACCCTCCCTTTAAACATTTTAGCTCCTCTTCCAAACAATTCAAATATGTAACGTCATTCGGACGTGTTATCTTGATATCTTCAATGAATACTGTCATAACACTTTAATAATTTTTCATGTTGCCCATCTAGTTGGATCACTCGCAATCCGTGCCTAAATTCTGCATTGTCATATAAACTAAAGTGCGTATTTAATATTAACATGAACTTCCATTCAGAGGTAAGAGTTGGTTGAACCCAAATTTACCAAACTTTGTCTCCACGAGCAATATTTTCAAACATTTTATCAATGGTTAATTATCGGCACTCATCAAAAATTAAGCATAAATTTACGGTTACTTATTTCCCACTAATTTATTGAATTCATTTTTGGAGTCTGCAGTTAATTTCCATAGTTCAGCTTGAACGAAATTCAATGCATTATCACCATTATAGTCTCTAAAAATCTCATTCCAATTCAATTTCATACGAAGCCAAACACTTTTATTTTATTATTATTTTTATTAACTAACCAATTCTTGGTCAGATTTGTAGAATCGAAATTTTGGGAAGTACCTTTTCGCGTCTTTATCAATTCATCTTTTTGAATTTATATTTTCCCACCGGCACGTTTGGACAGGTTTATTGTGACGGCTGTCCTTAAGACTTTATCCACTGGTAGATATTTAATTTCCACTAACTAATTAGGTACTCGGTTACTGCGGACTCCAAACACAAATTGATTTCATAGAGAGGCGTCCGTTTGTGTCCGGTATATTTGGAAGTCTTTTCAATGTTCAATGTAATGTAATTTTGTAATTTTCAGATTGCAAAAATTTTGGGTTGGCATATATCTTATTCTTATTTATTTGTTTATTTATTTATTTATTCCACTTATACAGAAATTCAACTAAAAGAAATGACAGTCGAGTTCAAGTGACTCTTAAAGGAAAAAAAAAAGCAAAAAAGAAAAAAGATAATAGTGACTTTTTAGGATTAAGAGCTAGTTTAACTACGACATTGGCAAATTTCGAGTATTAAGCAAGGTTGCTTTAATGGACTTTAAAGTGTCCGATAATGAAAAAAGGTGATAGACGTCATTTAGGTTCTTGCAAACAACTCTGAGCGGGTTAAATAGCTCATAATTATATTTACAATGACTAACCTTAACCAAGGTAAAGTGGCTAGAGAAGCGGTTAGGAACATTAAAACTTATTTCTCCAAATAATGACGGCGAGTCAATAGCGCCGTTTATTACTTTGATTACGAAGCAAACGCCAAGAACAAATCTACGTTTTTGAAGAGACGGTAAGGACAAAAGAAGCAACCTATTTTCATAGGGGGGAAGAGAAGCAGACGGATCCCAACCCAAATTCCTAAGAGCAAACAACAGGGATTGCTTTTGAATAGATTCAATTGAGTCTACGTAGCACCTATATGAGGGAGACCACACAATAGAAGCGTAGTCAAGTATAGGCCTAACCAAACACGTATACAGCCTTTTGGTAATATACGGATAATCTAGCTCTTTTGACTAGCTCTTGATGAAACCAAGAGCGGACCTAGCTTTGCTTAGAGAGAACTCAACGTGTAAGTTAAAACGTAACCTATGGTCAAAGAGGACGCCTAGGTCTGTGAACGACTCAACGTCCTCCAACTTGTGCAATTCTATAAAATAATGAGTTATGAATGACTTCCTTCTAGAGAAAGAAAGTTTCTGACATTTATTTAGGTTTAGTGTCATATAATTTGACGAGCACCATGCCACCAATTTATTTAGGTCAGTTTGAAGCTGATGTGATTGAAGAAGAAAACAGTTTCACATTATCAGCATACGTTAAGATCTGGCTAGATTTAATCGCCTAAGGCAAGTCATTAATGTATAGATTAAATAAAATGGGTTCTAAGTGGCTGCCTTGAGGTACTGCTGACGAAACTTGGAATTCATATGAAGTGGTGAAGTTAAACAAAACCCTGAATGACCTATTGTACAAATAAGAGCTTATCCATTTCACTAAATGGGAAGGGAAGCGGCTTGAAGTTTAAAGATAAGTAATTTGTGGCTAAGCAAATCAAACGCTTTGCTAAAATCAGTGTACATGACATCAGTGCAAGAGTCATTGGAAAATGCCTTGAAAACCTGACAAGTAAACTCTAACAGATTAGTGGCAGTAGAACTTCCTTTTCGGAAGCCATGTTGGAGTGGAGAACTATATGATTTGATGGCAAAGGCCAAATGCTGAGTCAGAATTCTCTCAAATAGTTTAGGTAAAACACTTAGCTTGGCAATGCCTCTATAGTTTTCCACGAGTTGTCTACCCCACTCTTAGCAAACAGAGAGGATTTAATGAACAGAAGGTATCTGCAATAATAGTGGTGGTTGAGGGAGTTAAATCTATGCCTTGCGGCTGAGTACGCCAAATAGTCTAGATAAGAGCCACTTTTCAAATATTTCTTGGACAGCTTGTTTTTCCTATTCTTATAATACGTAATTGTCGTATTAAACCACGGGGGACACCTACTTCGAGGTCGGCACTGCTTAAGCGGAACAGATGCAGTAATAGCTAGATTTAATGTATTGTAGAACGATGACAATAAGCTTTCTATACTCCCGGTTGAGAAATCAAGCCTCATATGTGAAAGATGATATTTTAGCAATACTATATCGATTTTATGAAAATCATAATATTTGCTGGAAGAGGTTGGGTTTGAACTATTAAGGCAGTTCAACGAACCGTTATTCTTGTGATGAAAGGAAATACACATTGCTGGATGATAAGGATCCTCAGGTAAACTAAAAGGTGGACAACGATTTACATTAATCTCAGGAAAATTGGCAAAGTAAAGATCAAGCAGTCTACCATTACAATTAAAGTACAGATATATTGATCTAAATTATGGTCAAGTAATTCATTAAAGAACACCACAGTTCTTTCAGATGTTGAAGAAGGAATTAAATAGGCAGAATTATCACTGTTACACCAAGTGACTTGCGGCAAGTTGAAGTCTCCCACCACAGCGACAAAATCATAGGGGTCTAGACTGCTTGGCCACTTCACAAATGAGGGCAGCCTGCTTCTTATATATGGAGATATCCGAATTTGGGGGAATGTAGGACCAGGTAATAAATAGCTGTTTATTAGGTATTCTCGCTCGAATGGCGATAAATTCAACGTCAGGAGACGTGGGAAATTCAATTGAATTGGACAGGACTGACGCAGATATGGCAATTAATGCACCGCCACCAATGCGACTCAATCGATCATTTCTGAAAACATGGAAAGAATTATGGAATAGTTCCGACGAATGTATATCAGATTTTAACCAAGTTTCAGCGAAAGCAAAACAGAAAAACTCAGTGCTTACTGAATTTAGAAAAGTGGAACGAATTTTTGAATTTAGGCCCCTAACATTTTGATAAATGAGACATAATGGGCCTGAAGAAACATTTAGCTTTTTGAAGGCGACAGGCCTTCAGCATTGGTATTACGGGGTCGATCTCGAGGAACTAAGAATCCTACTGGCCGCAGTGGTTTATTTAACAATATATACTGTTTATATATACAATATATCACTGTTTTCAGTCAAGATATGGCCCTCGGTTGAGAAGGAGCCAATTTGAAAATGCTAACGCGCTTCAAGTTGACTGGTGGGGCTTTCGCCGCCAGATAACTTTTTATATTATCCGATCTTTCCGGTGCCAGTCTTCACACAAATAACGCTTTCCTAGGAGGAACTGCCATCGAGCAAATGTCGTCACTACTTGGAATAGTAGGGTTCACGGCTAGGGAGTTATGAGATGGGGAAAATATTGACACACTTGTACGAGAAGCTTGAGCGACATGCCTAGTTTGGTGACTAGTGTTCACACTCGAACAGCAGGGAGGAGAAGCAGACTTACTTTGCACTTTATTATTTTTAGGTGATGACATCTGATTAGAACGAACCACGGGGCCGGGAGGAGATTCCCTTGCAACCTCAGCATACCTTAAGGCAGACGGACTTGCCGACTTGTTTGTAACAATTTTGTAACCGACCAAATCGACGGTATCGGAAACGATGACTTTCGATATGGAGTTAGAAGGAGCACTAACTTGTATAAGCGAGTCAGGTTTAGAGGGGATCAGAGGTGACATCCCTACGCTACGAGTTGCTATTTTGGAGACCTGGGAAGGAGATGAGTGCTCAATGAAGCGACACTCACCAAACCTAGACTTAATTTCCTCGAACATTTCCCACATGGAGCCGAGATTATTACTTAATTTTGAGAAAGCATTTCTCGTCTCCGTGAATAGTCTGTAGACGTTAATTTCCCGCTTTCTACAGTCGGGACATGACCAACGTAATCCTTTGGAAGGACCAATGATTGCGTCAGCAGTACGGCCAATAATGCCGGCATACTTTGCATGTCCAAAGCGATCGCAAAGTCAGCACATAACGAATCTATCAGA
>CCAG010016941.1:0-64478 GCA_001077435.1 Glossina morsitans morsitans | reverse complement strand
TAAACGAATAAGCAAATGTAATAACATCTGGCCACCATATAAGAAATGTGAGTGCCGTAGAAGGGAGAGTGAGAAGTTTACTACGAACTCCTTAATATGCAAAATGCAACCAATAATCAAGTCAGTGTTCGCTGGTTCGAATCGTACTGCGATAGAGCGTGGTAGAGCTGCGTTGTAGCTATAATGAGTGCTCAGTCGGTGAAGGCAAAACACTTATGGATTGGATGCGCATCCACTAAAGGCCATTGAGTGGCCTTGAAACCAAAAAAATAAGCCCATGATCACTGAATACAAAAATTAATTTGAAATTTCTTGGGAAATGTATAGCACTTAGGATATTTGATGAATATTTTTTTGGGTGTGTTAGGAACAGAGCGATAAAACTATTATGCCCTCAACTTGTATTCTTCTTTGGTATGGAAATTTTCTTCGAAATTGAGGAAATAGATGATCAATTTACTATAAGAAACAATTTTATTACTACGAATAAAAGTCAAAGTGTTTTCGATTAAGTGACGTAAAGTGTAATTAGAAATTGTTATCAGAATTATTTTAAGGTTTTAATAGAGAAATTTTCATGAAATTAATTTAAAGTTAACTCACAAACGAATAAAAGGCTAACGGACAACGGACAACGAACGGATAACGAAAGACAGGACAAAGCCATTCGTATGTTGGTCTATTCTGAACTTTGTTAATGAATCAGTTATACTTTAAATGAACACAAATATACATACATACATACATGCTCACACTCATAGGCAGTAATTTAAAGCCTAACTCTTTGTGGTCATGTTTAATTCAATAGATAAATAGACAAAAGGCCAGTTATTTAGGAGCATGTCTGCGTGTGAATATAACTTTTAAGTTGGTTACTAAGAAAATTGTTTAAATTTCTTAATTAATATACGCATTTGCATATTCAAATCTACGCATAGATGAATATACGCATATATTAAGCCTATATATATATATATATATATATATATATATATATATATATACAACTCTGTGTCTGTATATATATATATATATATATATATATATATGTATATATATATATATAGATATAGAGACACAAAAGGCTCACATAAATATTTACTTATCTTAAGAGATGCTATCGAGAAATTGTTGTTGTATACAAGAGCATTAGACATTTAATTAAGAATCTTCATTTATTTCATATGTTAAGTACATTTGCATACATACACATTTCATACGCATTTTGTTTATCTTGAATTTTGCAATTGTGGGTTATTAATTTTTACATACGTGTTTACCTGTGTATGTGTCTAGACACGTGTGTACAATAGGCAAGTAAGCGTAATACTAATTTAAGTTATTTTTTATTTATGGTATTTATTAAGAGATTGGTTCTTGCTTTTCCTTATCTATGTGCGTTTGTTTGTCCGTCTGTCTGTGTGTTTGTCAATTTGTAATTTAAATGCGTGTCTAAGAATAGGATAATTTAAATTGCTTTTTCAGTACTATCTGCTGATCCTCTATGATGTTTAGTTAGTTTTACCAGATAAAATAATGTTACATATGTATATATAAATAAAGAAATGTTTTAATTAAATTTATGAATTAAAAGTCTTCTCTAACCATTATACAAGTATAAAAAGTACAAAAATTTATAGATTACATATTAAATCTATTAGACTAAAATGTATTGAGTGCGATAACAAAAAGAGAGAATGATAGGTAATTTCATCACTTTTATGTCTGCAAATTCCATGAATGTAACGAATGGATAAATTTTAATCTCCTGCAGATGCAATACTTTTTAGGCTACTTAATATTACTCATTATGCCATTATTTAATTAAAGAAACCTTGTTATTATAATAGAGGACAAGAAAAAAGATTTATTATTACAAAAAATGTATTTATCGCAGAGATTCATTTCATATACGTTATGAACATTTCCAATTCTATGGGAATATGCGTAGAGATTTCTCTTATGGAAATTATTATTAGAAAGGAGAATGGAATTTTATTATACAATGGACAAATGCATCGACATATGCAGCTATGCATCTCTTGTCGATTAGCATGAATAGCATTCATTGTCATTCTTAGCATCCGTCTGGATGGGTTCACGATTGAAAATCTTATGGAGAGCATTGAAGTGTGTCTTCGATCGTCGTTAGCTTAACGTTAACTCGTCCTAGGGATGTTGTGCATTATTATCCTTTCAGGTTTTTTTTATTTTTTTTTTTATGGTCCATTACCAAGAAGGAAGCTTGAGAGCAACAAGCTTGTAAAGAGTCCGGCTAATACACTATTTTCATTTGATTATATCCGTATTCAACAAGAAATGACGGTGAAGGAATTTCATCCTTTGTCTGTCGATCCTGGTAGGCTTGAAAAATACTCACCTGCCATTGTTAAATTTTGCTTTATAGTAGGCGCGGCGCAAATTTATTTGCTCATGGAGAATCATGAAGAAGGTACTAATTAGGGTGAATTGAGTGGATGATACGAATATTTATGCTACGAATCCACTTTTTTGTATCCGCTTCTGGAGCATTTTTTTGAGCATTTCCTTGGTGAAGAGCGAGCTATTTTCCCGCAAATCAGGTCTTCGTTTTTCATATATTGTCAGCCAGTTTCTGCAACCGCTATCTCAGATAAGCAAACGATTGAATAAAGAAAATTTCTTTTCTCTTTTGAGGAACATTTGCATCAACTTTTTAGACAAACGAAATCGAACTCACGGTTTTATATGGACCGAGCTGTTTATGATGATGATTATTTCGGAAACTTGGCGTGTGAACTGCAATCTGTTAGATTGTTCTTAAAACTCGCTTTTCAGTTAATCTTAATTGTTTTCCAAGGTCCTCACTTAATTCCTTCTATAAACGACCTTAGAGTGTAGAGCCACTAGACGGTAATGCGCTGCCGCTACGTTCAAAGAAAATAAGCAAGATAGAGAGAGAGAGAGAGAGACGTAAGCTATTCGTGTAAATATCACGCACTATTGGTAGTACAGGGTAAATGTTGTGTGGATATTGCTTGGGTGTATGTAACATTCCGGAAAACTTAAGATAGGTCTGCTTTTTATAACGTCGATTGGTCCAGAATCATTTTTTGGATCGATTTTAAGCTTCTCTGACTTCCTGTATATGTGCCCGTCTAATATCTGCTCATCTCCTTAACTGTTCAACTTGCGGGCCCTAATTCTAGAAATGTTCTTACAGAATTTGGAACATTAGGGCGTTTTGGCCATAGCATGAATTCCGTTGAAAGTGGATTGGATCGGACTATTTTCACGAGCATTTTCCACTTCATTTAAACACAGTGACCATTGTTTACGAAAATGTTAGGAGCCGAAATTCTAAAACTCAGCTTACTTACCTCTTATGTTTGTCAATGAAGTATTTGATTTGGACCTTTTCCAAAATAATCATATTCCTAATTATAATGAGAGATTCTTAGATCTAAGTTTTCTAAATTTTCTGAAATAGCTGCACGTTGCTCTTTACCTTTTACCTGAGAATCCGTATCACACAAGATTTAGCATAAGCTAAGGATAAACTGCGATCGTAGGCACAATAGCCTCTAAACTGATTCCAATGTGTTAAATCTTACTCTCTTAGGTCCACAATACGCGTTTTAAGAGAGCAAACATTTTTCTTCTCATAACTAGGTTATCAAATAATAGGTTAAAATCTTCTGCTGGAAACATCGAAACCCCCACGCTGTATACGACTATTTCAACTACGCTACTGATGGGTACGGATTTAAATGCTTCTAGCCCCTAAGCTATTGCAGATGCCTACAAAAAATCAAATCTTTCCTACTTAATAACCGAAAATGTTTGTTTAAATGTATAAGCTCCAAGTCGAAATTCGCGGCATCTCGTTCGTAATGATAATCGTGAAGTTTCGATCGTTGTTAACCCTTTGTACTTGATGCTTTCTGAATATTTTCTATTACTAGACCTAAGCTTATTAAAGAATAGTTGCGTGCTGGATTCTGATGGTATCCCGTGTCCCTTTGCCATCTTATGAAAATAGATTGCTATTTTTAGCCCTCCTTTTATTGCAGAAAGGTAAGTTTTTCCCAGGTAATCGCATCTTAGTTAGTTTAGTTAATAAATTGTATGATTGCTAGCTTGCCGGCTTGGATTAGATGAGATAAACTTCAATGTGTTCAACCGTTCTGCAGTAACTTTATTTTTATCAAACTCAGACTATGTCGATGTAATTATGAGGTTTCCAATCCGTTTAATATCCTTGCACAAATTGACATAATCTCTATTTAGAATTTATTCTCAATATCGCATTTTTCACACGCTATCAAACCGACTCCCCTTAGTACGCACGTTTAGCTTATGTCGTATGTAAATTAACTTTTACTCTTTAATGCTTTACATGATTTGCTAATAAACTTAATAAGCTGCTATCGGTTGCCAAACTTTCGCATGGTTGCGTGGGGTGCGTGATTCACTTCTCGGATCCACATGTGCACATGTTTGTTTTCTTTTTTTTTTCTTTCCCCTTTCTTGCTTAATTACATATGACGGTTTGTTCTTTTTATTTTTATTTTATATTTATTTTGTACACTTTATAAAAATGAAGTTTTAAAGTTTGGTATAAGATTTATTTTTAAGATTCTGGAAAAACTTAATTCAGGTATTATTTTACTACAATTGAATTTCACGCGTAAATAAATATAAATGAATAAAAACGGGTAAAGTGAGCCATCGACAACCATTAAATATCCTACACCATCTTACAGTTATTCATATAACCATTTTTCCAAATAAGCCGTTATATGGGAAACGGTCGAAAAAGTGATTTGATCCGAATCATTTTCAACAGTGTAGCAAATTTCATCAAAATATCTCAAAAATTTCGGCCCCTAGGGTGAATAAAAAAAAAAAATGCATGGACACACTTAACAGTGTACTAAACTTTATCAAAATATCTTAAGAACTATGATCTTTAGGTTGAATACATAAAAAAAAAGGACAAGAGGGACGGACCAGCTTTCATCGATTCGGAAAATGATTTTGAATCGATTGGTGTAATGAAAGGTGGGTTTATCTCAGCTCCTTCTGCGTATTGCATACACTCGCACTAATTTAATATACCCTCTTAAGGTATAAACGGGTCTCATCATTACGTGAAAAAGATTTGCGATTTTCAAAAGCTCTCTCAGTTCATTGATGTGAAAAATTTGGATCAGATGAGGTGAATTTTTGAAATCCCGTTTATACAATCGTTACCACGAAGACCACCTGTTTATACATTAATAGAAATACTAATTGCATCAAATTTGTACTACAGGGATCTAATTTATGGATACCAGTCAGTATGAGTGTTCCGATGGAACGTAAGCCTTTATACGACAACAAAGTTTAAAAACGGCGTTTGAAAACAAAATTAATTGCGCTAAGTTTAGACGGAAGCAAGATATCATTGATGGTATTTCACTACTACGTGCGACACGGTGTCGGCGACCAAGAACAAAGAAAGGAGAAAAGCGACAGCCTGGTTGGTGCGGGCCCAAAGAATTACGCGTAAGCACTCACTATAACTACGAGCAGAATGAACTCTACTGTATTTAGGATTTGAACCGACGGCCACAGACTTGGTGGAGTCGTGATTCTCACCTGCCCTGCAACTCATGCGCATTCTGAAAATATATGAAAAATTTCATTTATCTGGGGCATTTTTATGTCCGCCTTGCCCGTTTTTATTTCTTTCAATATATGATTTTGTCCGGACTAGGTTGTGAGACCAAATTTCTAAGAACTTTTTTACGATGATCGTCGATATCAGCCAATTATAGAGAGCTCGATATGGCCAGAACTATTATCAAGCGGATAGCGCTATTCACGTCGATCAAGAGTATGTACCCTTTACATGATTCGCTATCGCGCATTACGATCATTTCACGCACCCCATATACGGTCTGCGATAGGGTGGGGAGTTATTGAGATCTAAATCAAAGTGAGGTGCAATTTGTTTTTATTATTACTAGACAGCTTGAATGCTGGTGGACACGAGTTTTAGATTTAATTCATTTAACAATTCAATGCAATATCGATTAATCGGTCCATAATTACCGATATTTTGGACTTTTGCGATCTACATTGTTGGAGTTGCATGCATTAAATGCCGGCACTGAAGTAAATTTGAACTTCTAATGTATATTCACAAACTTAATTATTTTTCAAAACTTTTCCCTCACTCTCTCAGGACATTTAATGAATTTTGAAGTTACCTTTAACTCAAGCCAACATTTTTTTACTTCAATTTTTCTATAGGAAAGTTGTTTGTCGCTCATTAAATTTTTTGTGAAATTTTGATAGGAATCGTGCCATTGGAACGTGCCATCAAGCGATAGTATTTGGATTTTTGCGTGATGAATATTATTAAGTTTGGAATATACACTTACATATCACTTACCTTATCGCTCTCGTAAATTAAAAATTTTACACACACTTTATTAAATATTTTCATGTCAAATAAGATGTTTTACATAAAACAATACATCACTTACATCACTTTTGGCACATGAGCAGAAAATTTATTTAATATTGCAAAGAATAAGAGGATGTTTGTAACTCACATTCGCATTCACTATCGTAGAGTTGCGGTACATTCACATTACTCTACGCCAGGATATATCGCCTTTGTGCGGATTTATCAATCTACACAGAAGGATTTAGGGACATAGGCATCAAATGGTTGAGAATTATTTTCTGATTCGATTTAAGCCATCCGTCTGTCTGTCTGTCTGTCTGTCTGGTGTGTGTTTTGTTTTCAACTTTTAAGATGTCTCGATGAAATTCCGCTGATGTGTTATGACCTCACCGCGAATGCCATTGCAAAATGGATTGAATCGCACAATCGTTACGACACCTCGCCATGTAACCGCTTATTTGAAAGGAATCTTTGTATACAAAAAACGTGACAAGCTCTTAATATTTCTCCAAAAAATTTCTCTAGAAAATAGTAATTTGGCATATGAAAGAAGTGTGGCAAGTTTGGATTGGATAAGCCAACGTTTCCACAAAACCGTTCTTGCGAGAAGTAAGCCTTCATATAGCAAAAGGTTCCAATAGCAATATTTTGTAATATTTTATTATGATCTAGCGTACTTGTGAACTACAACGAATTCCCTCAGGTTCACTTAGGTTCACTTTTTGAGCCCCATCTCATATACAGAGCAGCACCTCCAAACTTAGGTAATCCTTTACATTGCCATAGTCTGGTCTGTAGTGATAAGAAAACTAATAAATATTTCATGATTTTGATCCCGAATATCGAAATTTCAAGAACATAGGGATCCGTTACTGTCGTTCCTGATAATGTAACCTAATTAATTGTTTCGTGTGCCTGGAATAACCTTTGCATGTTTTCGTTCGTTGTTTCGTTGTTGTGCAGTTTGTGATTTAATATCTTAAGCGAATCTTAATTCTGTTAATCGAGCCATGAGTTACCCTAAAAAAGCAACTATGATTTTTATATGCTTAGTTGAGATCATAAATATTCAAAGTTTACCTCACGGTGAATATGAATTTCTTCTTGGTTTTATTTGTTTGATTAACAAAGAAAAATAAAAAGGATTCTTCCCAAATAGGTTTTATCTTTCAGTTTCAGTAAGTTTTACGTGAATAACGAATTCATTTATGTTTGCACCGCGACCATTACACCCTTATAAGAATTATTAAATTAGTTAAAAGAATAAATTCTTTTAATGCCATATCTTTGCGGATTCATTATCGTTATTGAATTCAGTATAACGGTCAAGGAGCATTGACTGGTAAATTAATACAGGTACACGTGACGTAAGAGCGTGAGGAAAGCAAATCGTATAAGGTATAAATCATAGTCATATACATACATACATGTCCGGTGTATGCGTGCGAGTGTAAATAAATCTGTCAATTTGAATTTCATCATTTCATGGTTACATATACGACACGAACATGTACGTGCAATATTGTGTAAAGTGTTTATTATATATATATGTATGTATGTAACCGCATAAATGTAAAGCATAACTCTATTTAGCTACATGTGTGCGCAAAGGCATACATATACATGTATATATATATATGTATGTGTATGTGTATGTATGTTATATGTGTATTCTTACTTATATGGGTTTATAGAACAGTGTATAACATTATAATAAACAATGTGCAATACAGTGTTTTGTGTACGGAGCGTGTATCTGCGCGTTTACTATTATGTACATGAGTGTGTGAATGCGTATGTAATTCAAGTTAATTTAAAATTATATGGATTATATGGCATATAATGCGAACCAAAAACCTACCCAAAACTGATTGACTGACTGATTACATATACATAATATATATATATATATATATATATATATATATATATATAGCGGTTGTTATGATTTTGAGGTTCATTGTTAACACACGACTGAGCAAACAAGACATTTTCAAAATATACTAATATACATACTATATAGGCAGGCATAGGCGATAATAGGTCATGTCGTTCATCTATTTTTCAACAATTTGTTGAAAATCTCTTACGTAAAATGCATGTAAAATGCGTGTAAATTTTTGCCCCTTTTGCGGTTTAAGAAAACTGAACAGAAATCAAAAAAAAAAAAAAAAAAAAAAAAAAAAGTGTACATTAATTTAATTAAAAAATGCATAAGCAATATTACGTTGAACATGCAATCAAATTTGTTTTTATGGTTCGTTAATTTAGTGCCAACAATGTAAACTAAGGCCATAATTAATGACTTTTATTTTAATTCAAATCATTTTTTAAACATGTTCGGCTTGAAAGTGACATGAACAGTAGTCGCTATACTCGGTTAATATGGATGGCAGGTTAGCTAGCGTTAACGAAAATCATGATTGCATGTAATATAATGCAATATGACATAATAAGAAGTAATTAATTTTGAAAGTGAAAATGATTTTTTTGCTTTTTTTTTTTTTTTTTTGTAATATAGTTTAAGTTTTAATTATTAATCAATATGTTGTAACGATTTGATTTACGTGATATGCACTTTTTCCCTCAGGATGCATTCATAAACATATAAATTTTGAAAAGTCTTTTCTTCGCGTTTGCCTTTCCCCTAACCGTATGCTTATTATAAACTATACTATTTATTATTGTAATTATTTCTTTACCTTCTCCCATCCGCACAGTAATAAACCGCATGCATGATATACGTTGACAGGACTGATACGTTGTAAAAGTTTGGCCAAGCATGAAGTTTTTCTTAAAATTTCCATTACTCACATCATCTGCGAGGAGAACGTATCACATAGTGTAGCGATAGAATATTGCTCTGCCCTTAAGACGAATCTCGATTACCCTGCATCATAAGCAACTATTCATTATCTATGAAATAATTGAAAACAATTCTCGTTTCTTATATCATCTTAAGGGTTTACAGTCTTTCTTTTTCAAATCGAAATTTCCGTCAAGAGTTCCGCAAACTTTGCCTGCCTGATCCGATCGCGTTAAATCATCTTCTCCAAGATGCTAAATTGGGCTTCGGAAAAGAGAAGAGTTAAAAGCCAACACTCGAAAACTGTCTTATAAGCATTTAATGAAACCCCTGTAAAGCTCTTTTTTTGCAAATTCTGTTCGATGATATCAATTGACTCGATATTGATTTTAGTTAAGAAAAAAGTTCTACGTAATATATTTAGCATATGCCCGTTTTCTTCGGCTCTTTCATTTTTTTTTTTTTTTGCTCGTCTTATTTGCTATGACTTCACAATTGGCGAAGTAATGACTTGAGCTGTGGGAAAAAACAAAGTCACGCGGACATGTTTACGAACCTTTAATTATAGCAATTTTGAAACATTGAATCGTCTCTTGTATTCTCCGTGAATGCCGTAAGCTTGAGTTGAAAGGAGATTTCCACACATTTGTCATTTGTGGGTGCCTTTGATGCAAAATGTGTGACCATTTTCGGTGATTGTCCGCCCCGAATTTTCTTGTATAGAATCAATCAAGTCGCCTTTTTTTTCGAACACGGCATAAGTTTGAGAGACGTTGGACCGCTTGTTGACCAGCAATAGACCATTACACATGGATGGAAGGAAACTGAATTCAACCAAAAAAGCTAAAGACAATTTGTTCGCACTGTAGACTCTCCCTCTCTCTCTCTCTATGTAAAGCCAATGTAGCACTTCTTCGACATTGTTTTCATCTTCTAAGGCTTTTGTTGAACGAACGACCTTGACGCTTGTACAAATAGAGTTTAGTCCGTACTTAGAGATTTCATTGTGTTTCTTTGTGAATAAATGAACTCATGGATGATGTGCTTGCAGTTCCATCAATGCAAAAACTAGCTGCTAGTGGATTTTATCTGTTATTCGTTATCGATTTATCGGAATATATAGCTTAGCACTTTTATTAACTGTAGGCCGAATGATAACAAATTTTATGCTGACTATATACATACAATCGGTCGAATATGATAGAAGTTGATCTATAGCCACATCTGTCGAAGCCTAGTCACGTTTCATGGCCTTCTTTAGTCGAAAGACATATTATGCATAAGTTAAAGTTCAATCGAATGGATGTTTTTATTTTTTTAGAATGAGAAGTGTACAAGGCTTACCCACAACATCAAGTCAATCATTCTTATAGCGTTCTTTCGCGTGTATTTGTTTGGATTTTCTAACCTAATCTGGAAATTTGACATAAAAGTACAAGCGAGAGGATTTCAGAATTTTCTCTTATCTTATCGCATAGAGATCAAGGGCTTCTGTAATAGATGGATGGATGAACGGACAGATGAGTAAGCTGATATTCATTATTTGGCTTTAGATTTCGCGCTAATGAAATATATATGCATATATACGTCTTAGAAGTTGGCTTTTGATTAGATTCCAAGGTTACAAATGGAATGATAGAACTAACGTGCTCTTCCATCTTCTTCTGGTGAGCATATATAGAGAGAAAATAAACGTACGATATAAATCTCAAGCTGTATCCATATACTTCACTAGCTAGTATAACATATACGCACACAGATATAGCATAACAAATAAGTTTGATAAACGTAGCAAGAGTAAGTATAAGATTTTTCGCGCTTATTTACGTATACACAGACATGGAATGTTGTGTTAGATTATGGTGTTACCTGTTTACACGCATTTTACACTTGTTCTTGTTTACACGTTTATATGTAATGCGCATTTAAATATATACATATATGCTCGTTTGTATCTATGTTTATTTCTATAACGTTTGAATAAGATATAATCTTCTACTTATTTTTTTTTTGTATGTTTCCGCTTCCGTTGGCATGTTCTACTTTTGCGTTTTGCATCTTCATCATAATATGAATATGATATATGTATGTATTAATATCCATGAACAGTGCGAAAATTATTGCATAGAATCTTTTACGCACATATTACAAAATATATATATTCAGGCAACTATACTTCAGATTCTATCTATAAATATATGCATAAAGTATATGGATGTGGATATATTATCTTGACATATGCATGCATGTTAGTTATGCTAATCGTTGAGAATTTTTCCCTTATTTTTTAAATAAATTCATTTTAAATTAATTCTTGTCCGTAATAATTTCTTTTTTCGATTGTAACCGTAGTATGCCTTCGCGTTGCAGACAATCGATAGACAGAGACTGGTGTTCTATTAGCTGTTTCGTGTAATTATAATAGAAAGTATGATTACCTAGCACATTACTTTTAATGAAATAAAAAAAAAAAAAAAAAAAAACAAAGAAAGGAAGAAAAATGTTCTTTTCTTTTTTAATTTTATGCTCGAGTGCTCTTCTGCTACGCCTGATGAGTTTTAATATATATTGCGAGAGACAGAAACTACAAACAATTTTATTGTAAGTATTATTTAATAAAATAAATAAACAAGAGAGAAAAAAAAAAATATTGTATTCTGGTTAACTTAATTTTTTTGTTTTTTTCCAAGTTTACGGTTAGTTTGCCTTAGAATAAGAGTCGTCTTCGATAACTTACGGTTTGATCGTATAAATGACATATATATCAGTGGCCAGATAAAGCTTAGATATGTACTTATTTTAATGGGAACTTGCTAGACGACATTAATACATACATATATGAGATATACATGATGATAGTAACTTATTTACTGCTGAAGTAACGCAGCAGTTGCCGCGGTCCTTCCCAAGACGATTTATATTAACTGAGATTTCGTTGAACGATATCGCAATCAGGAGGAACGTTATTACGATTCCATGTACAAATATGACTCTTAACCTGCACACGTCATGTCTTACCTTATTTAGATACCTTCCCGTGATTCGACGCACTTCAATTAAACTCTAGGGTTTGACGTGACACCGGATTAAAATGCATGCGATTTAACACGAAATCGAGATGAGAGAACCGTATGCGACTTAAGGTGGCCGCATGTCGGTCATTGACGACAGTTCAAACCAAATTACATTACTAATAAAAGGCTTAACGCTAGAGCACGTCTTCCTTTGACGACCTGTTGAAAATGGCAACAATTGATTTTGCTTTTTATCATATTTTATCCTTTGATCGATTTAGTTTAGATGTTTGAGTTTAAAATCATTACTTAACTAACATTTGAATTTTAGTAAAATTAGTTTAAGGAAATTCATAAAAAATACATTTGAATAATGTCCGAGGGCGAAGGAGTGTTTTATCATAAAGCTGAAATATGATAGCTTTGCGACATAAACAAACAATACCAAAATATGATTAAAATGGATGTGTCTCCAATGATCTAATATTTAGCTTACAAGGAGCGAACAATGCGCAATAATAATAATAATGTGCTCTGTATGAAGAATAATCTGCAAAGAAAAAAAGAAAAATAAGAAAAGAGAAAGAGAATCAGGACGAGGATGAAGAAGAGGAAGAAGAAGAAATGAAACAATGTCTATGTGTGTAGATGTAATCCCTTGGCTACTTAACAACTGAAGCAAAGATGCAAGATTTCTATTATAAAAGTGTAGATATGAAGTGCGAAAATGAACACTTTTGTTTACTGCATGTCTGATAATAAGTAATACACTGGCATATGGTCCTAGCCATGAATGATAACATGCCAAATCGATCTACTTGTTTGGTATTGTAGTTGTAAAAATACAAGTGAGAAAATTACACGTCTGGTAGACAGAGCTTACCAGTCCAGCGTCTATATGTTTACTTGACAGACAGCTGTCAAATGTCATCATGATGTTTTGTCTTTGTTTGGCACATTTGCGATTATTTCTCTTTTCTGTTCGACTTACTTGCCTCAAGTACGCGCTAACATATGCTAGTTATGGTTAAGTTGTATTTAAGAAACTTTTTATACTATGGCTTTTTAATCGCATGAAACCAACACTACGACCTGTATGTCATGTGGCTTGGTTACCGATGACGATGATTAGTCTAATGTTAAATGGTAAAAGGTCTTGCTTTCTTCTTTACTGAAGCAGACTTTATTAGGGAGAAATGGCTTTACAACACATTATATATATATATATATATATATATATATATATATATATATATATGTGAACTTTAAATCTTACCAACACTTTGTCACTTTGGCTTAAAGCTTGAGGATATTATTTTCATATCAAATAGTCGCAGTATTCTTCATTTTAATGCAGCACTAGATATGCTTTTTCTTGAAAATCGGTCACAGCTCCCTTGTAGACCTAGTAGAATGGAACGCATTTCTAAAATGCATAGTTTTTACAATTATTTTTAACTTTTTTTTTACGAAAATCCCATAAAATCCGTACGCAATAAGTGGGACATAGGTACATGAAAACAAAATATAATAAATGATGCTTGCATGGATTTTAATTTTTTTTTTAACTTTTTGTGTACATTGACAACTCGAATTACTTTCTCATTTTCATCAGTAGATGCCGCTGTTCAAAATACATGCAAGCACCTAATATGTTCCTCTAATTGTTTATATAGAAAGACTTTAAGTGGGCATTGATTTTATCGTTGAATCCTTAAACGGCATCGACCGTACTAGTAGTGTAATGTACTAGTTGAACATGCATCGGTGAATCGATCAAATCGATCGATTTTCTCTGAGTTCCTAAGTAGGCCCATTGAACGTCTATGTCCATCTTAGACTACAGATTGATGATTTTGAAGGACCCCTGATATGGACAAAATTTGCAGAGTAGCTGAGTTATAATATTCTTTAGAAGATTTATTTACAGAAACTTATATTTTACTGTTGTCTCTGGTCGTATCCATTCGAATATTGCGATTCGAATCTCTTGGCACGACCGACTTTAACTTCCCCAAATGCTTTGCTTAAATACTCGTATATAAGCAGCTTCGAACACCAACATTTCCCTTTTTATTTGGGAAATTTTGTACAAAGTGTTGTTAATCCTTCCGTCAGGCGCCAGATTACGTCGGCAGGTAAAGCATCTGGCTAAAGGTAATGTATCTGGTTTTATCACTTGAAGCGTTTGATTTTTTAGATAATCGATTAGTTTTCATGCAGATACATTTTCGTAACAAAACTTTACATTTTATCAACTCTACAGGTTCGGTCAGCAAATCAAAAAAAAAAAATAAATAAATAAAAAAGGAGCTTATTTTCATCTATTGATGGTAGCTACAACAAATGAGAAAGTTTTCAACGGCTTAGAGTAAATCTTAGTAACTCACCAAACAGATTAGGTTCGGAGTTATATTTACTTTGACTTCTTAAATGATTCTAGCAATCATATGCCAGAAAGTTTTGATCGATGTCCAGATTGCAGGTTATCAGCAACAATATTTTCAAGTAATTATTTTTCACTTGCATTTTTTAAAAGTTCTCCCAAAAAGAACTTTGCAAATTATAGTTGATATGCATGTATATCAGATTTCTGAACTTGTGTAAACTTTTCAATCACAACAAGCTGACCTTTGAAACGCCGTTGGGTCATGGTTGAATCTATTCAAAAACTTTCAATGTTCTTAAGCTACTTTGAAGCTTCGTTTTGCTTTGAAGTAAAAAATCAAGAAAAACATAAATGAATAAAACAAATAAGAACATTGCAGTTGGCAAAGGTCGATCATTTAAATACCCTAAACGAAATTGTCTAACACAATTTTTATTTTTGTATAAAAAAAATTACTATTATGGGTCTATTTTCGTCACCACATATTAAAACTTGGACTTTTCTACGCTACAAAGAATCAATTTTCGTGAAAATCCTTATTAGGGTAGGATACGAAAAATAGTCCGAAATGGTCCAAATTTGGTACAGTTAAGTTTGTCATGAAGCATTGAAAATTATACTTTCTTGTCGTATGAACTGCAGTTTTCGTTATATGAGAGGCGGTTGAAAAATTACCCCAGTCCGTCCAGAGTTTTCATACGAATGTAGAATGCTGAAATACTATATGGCGTTGTATGGGGAGTGGTTGAAGAAGTGGACCGATTCGAATCATTTTCAATAGCATTCGTCCTTGGGTTAAAACACGTCACAGTACCACATTTCATCAAAATATCTCAAAAATTGCGACCTGTGCAAATATACATGGACTGACCTACGGCAGACAGACGGATAGACAGGCTTCGATCATTTCAGATTATGTTTCTGAATCGATAGGTATAAGAAAAAAGGTGGGTCTTTTTTAAGCCCTGTTACGTATGTCCGCACTAACTTAATATAGCCTGTGCTATAAGTAGTGTAAGGTATAATGAAATTTTTCCTAAAAATTTATTTAAGTGATTACAGCTTAGTATTCATGCTTTGATTATTGTTAAAAGTAAAAAAAAATTTTAATGCACTCTTTTTATTATAATGCTTTTACTAAATCTTATATGAATATTTTTTAATAACAAGAAAGAAAAATAAAAGCATTTAAAAAAAAAAAAAAAACGAAAAATATTTTATTAGAAAACTTAGCTCGAGAAAAACTTTGCGAAAAACACCTATAAAAATAATTGAAAAAAAAAAAAAAAAATGAAAAAATATATATACACATATATACATATATATATTACAGCCTATATACGTGAGCCAAAATAATTTAACAAATGTGCTCTAGTTTTGGGGTTATTCGAATAAGAATCTTTTTCTTTTTTTGCAACTTTTTCTTATAATAAATTTAATTAAGAATTTGCTAGAAACCTTAAGTTACCTGAGTAACTAACATATCGTAAAAAACAACTGTAAAAAAAGGAAAAATAAAAAAAAAAAAAAAACAGAAGAGAAAGAGAAACAATAAATAAACTTTTACATTTAAGCAGAATAGTGAAAAGACACTGAGAATAAGGTAATCGCATTAAAAACTTTCCCAATTAAATGACAATTTAGCACAAGGCAAACTTATCTTATAAACAATACAAGTGAACAGGAAAATTACTGCAAAGCATTCCGAAAAAAAAAAAAAAAAAACCCTATGAACACAAATAGAGTACATTTTATCAAACTAATTAATGAAACTTTTTTACACTCATACACTACACACACACACACACACACACACACACACACACACACACAAATTTACGTAAACACCATTAATAGATAATTTTAAGTAACAACGAATTAATATGCAACAGTAGAACATAGAAATAAGATCTCTTTACACATTTTTATTCCCAACACTGTTATATCAATAAAAATCAAAGAAAAAAAAAACAGAAATGCAAAATTGTTTCAGAGATTTCATAGTTTATATAACATATGTACTCTTGATCAGTACAAATATCGTTTACAATTTCTTTTTGGCGCTTTTGCTGGGGCAACTTTCACAAATACAAAAGAATTGAGATAGCAGTGAAGGGAAGAAGGCATGAGTTTAACAACCTATCGATGATATTGCTCTAAAATTTGATTCAAGATATTATTTATGCAAAAAGTGTTTTAATTCTCACACACTTCGTATCCTCGTCTCTTTCATATTCTTTTCTTCTTTTAAAATTTTCAATGATATGTAAGAAGGAGGAGAAGGGTACGTACGTACCTAACGTAAAAGCTCAATCCTATGGAGCCCGATGGCACATGGAATGAAGCAACGTTACATTCCAAGCAACGAGAACATGTCTATGGTATGTCCTTTCTTGCGAGAAGGACGAGACCTCTCGAACACCTCAATTATTTATTGTTTTCCCGGGAGTAACTACAGTCATCGCGTAAGTCCCGCAATGGACCGTTCTCGCTGTCAGGCGAGAGCTTAAAAGAACTATAATAGAAATCTCTGGCCAGACTTTGTAGTCAGGTCTCAGATAAACTGAAACTCGGTATGGTCCCAAGAGTCTGCAGCGGAGACGGTAGAAATGTGAAACGAGTCAACACAATGCCCATAGACATTGTGGTCTCATTTGTCGGAGTCGGAGTCGGAGTCGGAGTCCTATCCCGACTTTAATAAAACAAAATCTATTATTTCGTGCGCGCTTACAATTTACCCAAGCTTCCGACGACGGAACAAATTTAAGCATGCCATCCGTTAACGTTCCATCATTATAATCGTCTTAATAAACGAAATCATTTTATAATATTCACTTTATTAATATTGCGGTCGTGCGTAAAGTTGTGTTGCTCACGGTTCCACGGTTCATTTTGAACTGTGGAATTTTCGCTATCAATTTGGTTAACATTCATTTTGGATTAGGTTGGAAGAAGGGTTTGATGAAATGGTTGATTTGGTGAGATCGGAAGTTTTTGGTGAGGGAAGTCCATAGTGAAAAATCCTATTCCTAAGAATATCACTTAACAAAGAATTTTACAATTTTTTATATTTATAGATATATATATATATATAGATATATATATATAGATTTTCTTGTGGTAACCAAAATCCAACCAAGTTTCGCCCAAAGCGAATACAACGTTTTTATTTCTTTTATCTTAATATGAAAATCACATACAAATATATTTTAGAATTTTTTTTCTTTGTTTCTTTTTTCTGTAAACGAAGCAAAAAAAAAATCTCCATAAAACCGAAAGCAAATAAGATGTTTAAAAAGTTTGTTTTTCTTATAGTTTGTTTTGTTTTGACTGTGATGGACGGGCATTATGCATGTGTTTGTTTTTTGAGCAAGAAGAAACTGGCACGAATTTCTTTCCAAACAGCACGGCATGCATTTCAATAACCAACAAACTAAAGTAAAAGAAGGGAAACATATAACAGAGTTATAGTTTCTAATAGACAATATTAAAAACATAAACTTACAAAACGTGACACATAAAAACCAAACAGAACGAATATTTAAATATGCTTGGATGATAGGTGGTTTGTTTCATGAATACTGAAAAGATCATCGGAGAAATACATTGTATATTATGTTATGTGTACATAGAAGGACGGATGAAAATGTCGATTCATTTTGTAAACGAAAAAAAAAAACAAAAAAAACAAAAAAAACCTAAAGAAATTCTTTAGAAATATTGGTTTCCATGGATGGATTCAAACACAATTATCTCGCTGCTTCAAATTCCTAACACCTTGGCAACGGACCTCTATTAACGCAAATATAAAGCTCGCTACATAAAGGTTTGCTTAGAAAAAATTTCGAAATTCAATTAAAAAAGATAATAAAATGTTAATTTGCGATTAAATTGCGCAAAGGGAAGCAGTCTCTAGTGAAAAGATTGTATAGAGCCGCCCATTCGGCTCACTTTACTAAATTTGAACTAATAACGTTCAGGTTGGTTTTTCTTAGAGTTGCTATGGAGTGTCGATAATTTGCATGCGCTAGTAGTCAAGCATTTGATTGAGATTGAAGAGAAAAAATGTCCACCGTGACGGTCGGAAATTATTCAATTCAATGTCGGCTCACATGTGAACAGCGTTAATATTGTCACGAGTTAGAGGGAGTTCTAGGGCACAATCTGCTATAATTGTTCATCTCTAATGCGTTTTTCTACGCGTCAATTTGCAGAAGTGTGTCTGTGTATGTATGTATGTATGTGTGTGTGGGTTAGTATTGATAGAATGAAATGAAAATGCCAGCCTCGTTGTAAAGGCAACGCAAGATGTTATCTAATCCAAGAGGGATGGTAAAGACTTAGGCGTACCAATTTGCCCAAGCTATGGAGGGAGAATTTTATACGGGCCCAAAGGTTCTACATCAAAGTGGAAAAGGAGATCGTGCAAGAGTTATGCGCCTCAAGTCAATTGCAAGGAATAAAGTGAAGATTAAAGATCTTTCAAAAAAACACGTAACAACATTATACCAGGGCAAGGCCGACCATTAGATACCCCATACACCACTTCGCCTAGTACAGTTCTTCCCATAGTTCTGATAATAATATATCAAAAGTTAGATATTAGTTTCATGCAAAGGCATACTTTTCATGAAAGCTCACATATTGGAGGATGCCCCGAAGATCATATGGCGTGACAAACTTAATTTACTGTCTAAAAATTGCATTATTATGTTCAGTGCCCCTCATACAAAGCTAGAAACTGAGCTTTCTCTTCATACAAAGGCTTTCTTTTCATGATAAGTCCTATACATGTTGGAGTCTTAAAACTAAACCAATGTGATCCGAGTTCCTATCGCAAACGCTTAAAAATTAAAGCTTTTTCTGAAAGGTTTACTATTCATGAGGCATCTTATATGGAGAGGGGCCCATGTGGTTCAAATACGCTCCAATTAACTTTTATGTCAAATTACTATCCTGAATAAACTTTCAACGTCAAACATTAAGAACTAAGCGTTTTTGGCTTATAAGGATTAACATTTGCTGAAAATACCCATATGGCGTGATATCCAAAAAATAGATCTAATGTGCTGAGGTCAGTTACGTTGTCAATTTACTATTAGGAACCTATTTTCACAACGAAATATTAAAAATTATATCTTTTTGCCATGTAAAGATTCAGTTGCCGAGCGGAATGATTAGCGGAAGGGGAATATTGTACCAAAAAATGATCAGAAGACGTGCAAGCAGCTAAGTACACACGATTTGCGCTCCACACATCTACATACAATTTACAATATTTACATGTTTACGGACGTATTATGGCTGAACAAGAAAAGTACGTTGATAAACTCTGCACTTTTTATTTAAATATATGGCGATTGAATAGAGAGGAGCTGAAGAATGGACAGACAGAGGGGAATAGTTAAATTCATCTCAAAATATTGTACTCTTTAAAGAATAGATGATATACGTTCCGAAATCTATATTAAATATCTTTGGGAGTTGGTAGAGTGGTAGAAGCAAATCTAATGTATTGCCATTTTTGGCTAAACAATAAAAAGTTATTTAGGCATTTATTACTTCGGAATGTTTATATGTCATATGTCGAGGATATTTAATATTGATTTCAAATGTTTAACTTATGTTTAAAACTTTGACTTATGATGGCATAGTCAATGCTTACATTAAAGCATTAAAGTTAACTTAATAGAAATGAAAATTGGTCGGACGTTATTGTTTTCTTTTCATAGATATTCTAAGCATTTTTTTTTTTTTTTTTTTTTCATTTATGCAAATTTTATGCAATTAGAAATTTTTATCACTTCACTTAATGCAAATGAATTACAAAAGTTTTCATCGAACAACTAAACTAAATTTGTGAGAGCTATTTAATATGTTATAAACAGAGTTCAGAAAGCGGTAAATGTGTTTGTTAAACTTTTTTTTTTCGAAAAAAAAAAATTACGAACAAAAAAAATTGTAAGGGCCTTATGTGAAACTAAATATAACTATTGACTTATAAGGTAAAGGAATAAATATAAACACACACACACACACACACACACATATATATATATATATATATGTATATATACATGGAAAGCAGAGTAAAGGTATATAAAACCAGCTAAACTGATTTTAATTTTTTTTCTTTTTTTTTTTTTTTTTTGGTGGCTCTCTTGCTAAAATGTTTTGCTTTTAGGTTTTTATAAATTTTTCATTTAAACTTTTTTAATTGATATCAATTTGTAGGGCACAATAAAAAAAAAGAAATAAAAAAATATTAAAAAAAAAAAAAAATAAAAATAATAAGAATAAATAAATAAAAATAGTTTAGGTTTAGCGATTTGAACTTTTGTCACTTGTTTTATTAGCCATACTTCATAAAGAGAGCAACGGAGAATGCTAATGAAAGTTTTCGTGAGAACTTTGAACTCATTGTTTTCAATTTGTAGAAACAAAATAACTTCATTTGTCATTTGAGTTCTATTAAATATCCGAAATACTTGGGGGAGTTGTAAAGGCAAAGAAGCAAAGCAAACAAAGTAGAGATGAAAATGGTCGTCCAGAATACACACCGGAAACCTTCTTCAATCATGGTCGTTACAGTTAAGTGCTGTTGTTGCTATTGTTTTTGAAATTTGCTTCTAGTTTTTTTTTGAAAAATTGTTGTTTGACTAGAGTCGTTTGTAATATTCACAGTAACTGTAATCCGTGTAATTAAATTTAGTTTTTTGTTTTTTTTTTTTTTTTTTATTTACTTTTTTTTTTTATTTTGCAAGTTGTTGTTATGCTTGAAAAGTTCTTCAACAACATTTCCTTGTTTCTGGCTCTCCTTGCCTCTCCCTATCTCTTGAACTTTTTTACGTTTCTCTCTCTCTCTCTCTCTCTCTCTCTCTTTCTCCATCCTTTTTCCCTCCCCATGTCTTTCTCATTCATTAAGCTCGCTATGTATATGCATATATACGTAGCACGAGTATTTAGTAAGCTGAACGAGTCAAAATAGTAAAGTGTTACTGTTAGTATTACTGCCACATATACGGATATAGAAAAAAAAAAAAAAAAACAACAAAAAAACAACAAAAACGAAACCGTTAGCAATACTACTATGTAGCGCATATAATTTGCACGTAAAAGTTTTAAGTATAGAACGCGCCATACCATGTAATATAATGTTTAAAAAACTCTCTTGGTTGAAATTAAAGCAGAAAACTAAGCATGACTGTGTATGCGAATGTGCGTGTGAATCTGTAATACAAAGTAAAGACTGTAAAGTTGCACTCTTAAGTATATACACAATCAACGTAGTGAAGGTTACCACTTCCGGCAAGCAATTCATTTAAATAAAATATTTTCTATATAGAGAGGCAAGTGTAATGAAAAAAGGGGAAGAAAGGCCAGACCTTTTAAAGAACAAGTCTTCCAATAGACAAGAAAAGAAAAAATACAAAAAATACAAAAAATACAAAAAATACAAAAAAGAAAAAAAGAAGCAACAAAATATTAGGAAAAAGTAGTACTTAAGTAAAGTGAAGGTTTTGTTATTTTTGTTATGCCATTGTAGTTGATTTGATTGTGTAGTAGTGGCGTCTGGTGCCTTTGGTCTGCCTCTAAACGCACTCCTTCGCATTTATGATTACAGTTTTGAAAACATTGAAAGCGTTTTTTCCCTTTTCTTTTTGTTTGCTTTGTTTTTGTTTTTCTTTATGACTTGCTTTCTCTTTTCATTTCAATATACTTTTGCTTGCATTTCATTTTGTTGAAAAGTCAACGACAAACATTACAACGGTTGCGTTGTACCGGTTGCTGTTTTTCTTCATTTCTTCTTTTTTTTTTACTTTTCTATGAATAGTTTCTTTTTCCAGTATTTTGTAGTTGTTGTGGCAGTTTTATGCTAATTTTCTCAAATTCTTACTGTCATAATAAAAACTCCCATTTCATTTGTTTTTGTTTCATTTCAACAGAAATAGAATCGCAAAGACGGAGACAAACGACGAGAGAAAGGGATAGAGTCAGGATGATAAAAAAAAAAATAAAAAAAATAAAAAAAATAAATAAAAGAAAAATAAGAAGAAGAAGAAGAAAAGAAACGCACTTTTATTATTCTATAATTCTACGCTCACAATTGTGCATGCAATAGAGCTTTAGTTCTTTGAACATTTACTTTAATAGTTATGACGACCTGACCTGCTGGTTAAGTAAATAAAATAATGAAGAGAATGCATGCATATCTATACATATATATATATATATATATCTCACTAAAGAATGACGTATATATAATGCAAATCGTCTTTTGTTACATATTTGGTGCCTTAAAAATACTTAGCAAATCTTCTTTTAAAGAACACTTTACATATATACGAAACGTATTTAGATATTCTTGATCGGTATCAAATTCTTAAAAGATTCAATCATCATCGTCGTCTTTTCTCATTTTCACCTATCAACATATTCTCGTTTATACCGCACGCTTGAACAGGCAATAAAACGATTTTCATTCATTTATCATGGGCGCGGTGCTGGAAAAATCTGTCGTCATATAGAAGAATGAAATCAATTCGGGGATGCTTTCGATCGTTACTCGTAGTTTTAGACGAATATTACTTAAATAACGACGCGGGTATTACGTTATTTCTCTTTTCAAAGGCTGAAAGGTCTCGGACTCTCCATTGTATTGAAGCTAAGTTGAGATTGAAGTCGATCTTCTAGGCTATTAATTGTCAATTAATTGATAGGTTTCAATTTGGATTGAGCAAGTAAATCTTCTCGATATGTTCGTGTTAGAGGATAGGCATCGGACATTCGCCATAAAGTCAATTTTCTTTCTCTGTTAAATGTAAGGAAAATGTTTGAGACCGAACTCTGGTAAAAGCTGAAAGAGACTAACGTAACAACAATGAACACAAATCTATTGTTTTGGCATCTTTTACAAATCTATAAACACGATGCGAAATGTATTCAAATGTTAGAGAATTGCTTAAACGATAGTGCAGCGGGCGCATTTAAATGAAAAGAAACATTGAAGAGAAAAATTATGTTCTCGGAAACAAAAATATATATATTTTCCTACACTTAAAGCCATAAAACATAATTTTGTTGCCTCTCTCCTATTGCATGCAGAACAATGAGTAGGTATCTGTTCCGATGATGA
Source organism: Glossina morsitans morsitans (assembly GCA_001077435.1). Lineage (NCBI taxonomy): Eukaryota > Metazoa > Arthropoda > Insecta > Diptera > Glossinidae > Glossina > Glossina morsitans. Next base: position 40,694 of record CCAG010016941.1, on the reverse strand, counting down.
TGATTCCGAATCAGTTTTCACATGTCTGTCTACTCTTCTATATATTGCTTTACTCAATAACGCATACGATTGCGGGATAGTACCAACTTTCAACCGATAACGTGTAAAACTCTTAAACCATTCCGATCGTTATTGCGATCGACAAATTGCACTCGTTTTAGTTGTGTTGCTTGTGTGTGGTCGTTTTGAACAATTTACGCCGGTTTTGTCCATTCGGTTGACAATCGATTTCACTCTGGGATGTAGTGATAAATCCATTTTTCAATCATTGTCCTTATATCGCATGAAAAGATCCTTATTTACTTCGCCTAAACAGCTTCCCGAGTTAACAGTACGTTGTTTGCCCAACTGAGGAAATGCGGCATCCAGTTCGAACAGAACTTTCTCATGACATGTTATATTCTGTCGGCCTTAAGATGATGCATATATAAGATTAGTTTGAAAATTTTTTTTTAATTTTTCATTAGTTCCAGAACTTTACTCTAATCTTTATAATTATCGAAAGTGCCGATTAAAAGTTCGCTTTTTGATATAATCTACAATTAAAAGCTTAAAAACTTATTCGCAAAATGCCGTTTTGTTTGATAACTTCTGACTTCACTGCAATTCTCGCAATAGATAGGCTTTTGGGTCATGATTTTTTTTTTGGAAAACTTAATCTCCCCATCGAACTCAATACAGCGCATAAAAAGAACTCTTTACAATGATCGAGCATTGCTGATGTCATACCTAAGCAATACAACAAACTAATTTAGTCATGCATTTCAATTAATATATGGCGTTGAGTTAGTAGAGTACGGGCCAGCAAGCTTCGTCTGATCAGCATCACATTGCGGTTCACTCGACCTTAGAGCATAAACACTACTTTGATAACTTTCACGTCTGTCATTGATCTCAGTTAATAAATCTTTTCCATATGCATCTTGGGGAATATTGTAAACCTCTTATCAATAATTCCATGTGAAAAGATAAAGAAACTCAGCTCTTGCAAGATCTGCACAAGACGTACTTCCTAGTTTGCGGATGCTGCGTGTTCAAGTTATATATTGTGACGGACACGACTGGCGACTGCCAAGTCGTTGGGCTCGTGTCCGAATTTCTGTGCGGCAGACCATATTTCGTAAATACCTACATAACCCTAATGTTAAGGTGTTTAGACTTATGCTTTCTTTACTTTGCACTTGTAATGTGTATTGTTCGTGTGTTTCATACACGGGACTTATGTTCTTCATATATTCTTTATTAAATATTTCTGCATTACAGCTTTAAATCTCGCTACTTATGATAGCATAACTAGAACTGAAACTAACTTAACGACCAACTTAAAAGTAGGATTTAAAAGCTTCTACGCTTAACGAATAGGCTGCAATATCGTGCCTCAAGTGCCTACATACTACATTTACAAGCTGTAATGCATCCGAAACTCACAGTTCTCTCCTAACGCATAGGCGGAGTGATGAGCAACCCCTCTCTTCTGGTGGTTTCAATCGAGAAGGATCGACAACCTTTTATGTTCAGGGCATTAGAATATCAAAACGATGTTCGTTGGACAGAACACGTCTTCGAAGTGTCGATAGACGCAGTCAAGAGCTTATGTTATTTAAAGCGATGCAAAAAATACTTCACTGCAGCCGATATCCGTACCATTTAGACCGCCTACACCCGTCCTAAAATACAGTATAACAGCGAAAGGTTTAGGTGCTCAGGGACGATGAATGTGTGTGCAGAACTCTTGATACTCTTGAGCATCGGCGTAATGTGGGTTGAGTTGCACTTATGTACAGGTGCATTCATGGCAAGTGTTCTACGGAGAGAAAAGAGATATGTCCATCAATTAAGTCCTTCAACAGGACTACATGTCCTTCTCAGCCTTCTCACCCACTCCTGGTGTCCTGGTGTTACCTAAGTAGCGAACAACATATTGGCATGACTCGTCGTTTCTCATCGCATCGAAGCCTCTTTGCTCTAGTCCTTCATTCCTTCCTCCATTTTGAGAACGTTTGCTTTTACTTCTTGTACTTTCTTCATTAATGAAAACGAACGCGAAACAGTGAAATATATTTTTTTTTTAAATTACAGACAATGAGAAAGGAGTACATACTGGTACAGGTACCTTAATCGGCTAATAGTTTTTCTTCTTTGGCTATTCTCGAAGCTGACAAAAATGATATTAGATTTGATGCGCAAAAAATCCATGCAATTTTCATATATTTTTCAAAGTTAAGTACGGTGTGGAGTAGGAATTTTGAGTCTTATATTTATAGGAGTCTTTAAAGAGAGCGTCAAACTATCATGCATCTAGAATTTTCTATTAAGCAAATACAACCTTTTAAGTTATTTCATTAAAAAAAAAAAAAAAAAAAGGAAAGAAAAGAAAAGAAAAGAACTTTGCATTTGACCAAAGCTTAATTCCATACACATTTTATAACATCCCTTTCATTCTCTGAAACGTCGCCAATAATGTAAATATGATATAAATTTTTTTTTTTTTTTTTTATATAATAAAATTTGATTTTGTCACACGGGAAACTTTTTTATCAATATTTACTTGTAATCATTTTGCTCGAAATTAAAATCACCGTCACGTACTTTAGACTCATGATTGTGTTAAAAAAAAGAAAAAAAAAATAAATAAATAACTAAAAAACAAAACCCCATGCAAAACAAACTTGTCTGAGCTGACCGCTCTATAGCACACGCTAAGTCAGTAATCAAAGATCAGAAACAACAAAGAAAAAAAAAAACAAAAAAATGAAATAAAATAAACGGTATTTATCAGCAAATGAACGTAGAAGCTGCTGTTTCGCACAAGTCTAGTGGAAGAGAAATACATTTTTCTTTTTCGTTTCTTTTATTAAAATTCTTTTTTCAAATTAAAATAGAAAAAAAGCAAAACTCCCTCACAGAAGCAGTTTCGTTCTCATAGTTTAAAAATAAAAAAAAAAAAATCCATAAAAAAACTTTTTGAAAGAGCAACAAACAGGAAAATTATATTCGATTGTGATCGAAACTTTTTTACCCACAGCTTATATCAAAAAAAAAAAGCAAACAAAATTCCGACACTCTATAGTATATATATATATATATATATAAATATATATATATATTAAATACGCGAGGCCGATTTTTGCTTTTTGCTCATATAATTTTAGGATCGTGCGTAGAGTGTATGGGGAAATTTCCATCATTTTATCTATCGTTGCTTATGGGTAAAGACCGAAAAATCTGATTTTTCGCTTTTGAAAGCTGAGATAGTCATAGTTTGTATTGTTTTATAGATATGTCCTTTAATTGATTTGGCTAATTTCCAAAACGGACAACTTATAATTTTTAGATCCACAACCAGACGAGCAGACGATCGTTTAAGCCTGAGATGAATAAAAAAATTGATTTTGATCAAGGAAAGATATACTTTATAGAACACTACCAGACGGACAGACGATCATTTAAGCCTGAGATGAATAAAAAATTTGATACAGATCAAGAAAATATATATATATTTTATAGCAGCCCTGTGGCTTTTTTCTAGATGTTGCAAGCGTTTCGACATAATGAACATACTGCTCGTCTTCGGCGGAGGATATAAAAAGAAAATACAAAACAAACAAAAAAAAAAGGAAACAAAACTCAACAATGATTTTAAGGCGATCAAGGATTCTATGTTGCAAAATTTTTTGCTGCGGTTTTCCAATGTTGTTCAGCAAAGCAAAAGAAAATGGTGGAAACAAATTGGAATTAAAATTTCAACACCAACCATCAAATAGCGTTTAGAGTTATTTTTCGTTGTTGTTTTCTTTCATATTTTATATACATATACATATATATATATATATATATATATATATATATAAGTATACATCTTGTAGTCGTACTTGTACTCGTATATGTATATATTTTCTTTTCTCCTAAACAATACTAAACAAAGTGAAAAAACTATTAGAGAACTATTTGGAAACTAAATGGAAAACAATGTAGTAACAATGTCTTCTATATTAATGGTGTAAAAATAAGAAAAGTAAGAAGTGACGAGCTTCTCTCTACACACTAGAAAGATATGTTGTAAGGGGGAAAAAAGGCAACAAAAAACAAACAAAAAAAAAAGAAGAAGAAGAGGAAAATTGTTAGTGAAAAAAGGAAGAAAGCAGGAAGGAAGCAAAACACATGACATTAAATGCAATTTCATTGATGTTATTAGTTTTCAAATTGTCGAAGCATGTGAAAAGTTTCGACTTTGCAAATATTTGCTTAAATAAAAAAAGTTAATTATAAAGACGGGGGATATCTGTTATCATGTTTACAGGTTTAAGAAAATGACGAGTTTTTTTTTTTTACAATAATTACTTACCGCACTTTTTTTTTTTTTTACTCAGCTTCAAACTAACTGCGAGACTTACTTGGCATGTTATACTGACTCAATTCCCAGACTTTTTGCTTAAGCTACTTAAACGAGGGACAAGAACTTAGTTGGTGTGAATTCTTTTTTCTTTCTTTCTTTTCCGTTCAAAACAAGACGTCATTCTGTTAATTGTTAGTTCATCCATTCACACATTCGGATTGCTTATCGTATGTGCAATGCATGTGCAGAGCTGAAAAAGAAAAAACAAAAAAAAAAGAACGATTTGCATGGCGTGTGTGCGTTGGTAATGGATTGAAACTATCAGTCAAATGAAATTGACTGATAAGAATTCAAAAACATCTTGGAAGTGTGAACCCATAAAATTTGTTATTGCTTTCAAATGGAGTCGCTAAAATGTATGATCCACAGCCAACGTTTAGAGGATCGTCAGGAAGAAAACTGTACAATATAATATAAAAACTATTTCCGCTCCTGGAAAAGGTCTTCGGAAGAAGCGCACAGCCTCAAATGGGTTAATAACATCACGATCAATATTCCTTTCCACGAAAAGACTACTCCTTGGGATTTATACTTTTCTGTCTAATTATCCAGATCAACTTTTACTTCTTCCCTTCTTTTTATACCCCGCTCCAGTTGTAGTACAGGCTGTTTTACATTTGTACGGATGTATTTAATGCCCAGATGGGCTTAAAATACGACAACCTATTATTATAATACAGATGGATTGAGAATTGTTTTCTGAATCGATCTAAGCTCTCTACCCATGCATCTTTCCATTCAACCTACAGTTTGCAATTTATGAGATATTTTGATGAAATTTGGCCCATGGATGTGTTTTTTTGGTCCAAGGATAAAAACGAATGAATCACTGTATAAGGTGAAGTAATGTAGGGTATTGAATCGTCGCCATTGTCATACTTTAGCATTCTTACTTGTTTGGATTGGATCTCTTTTTCTGAAACTTTCCATTAAATATCGAGAACAATTAAACATCTTTAAGTTATTACGAATGCGCGCGATTTTCAAGTCGGCATACCCGATTAAATCCTGGTTGTGGCAGGCATTACTTAAACTACGACTGCTGCATGATCGGTCGGCAAAAGCATAAAACATTTATGGATGAGGTGTAACATCTCCCAGGCTCCGGCCAGGTCTCGTATATCTCTCTTCTCATTTCCTTCTGACCATCACTGTGACACACATATATAAGGTGGTATGTCGCCCTCCCCCCGCCATATTAATTTCAAAATCCAATCTATGTTTACGCTCAAAAGACCTAGCATTGAATATTTTCAATTGTGTGTGTTTGGTTGTCATCCATTTGATTTCGTTTTCGTTTTCGTTTCCCTTTCCAATCAAATGCTACATATTTGCAATATTAACACTTTCTCTGATAAATGCTAGAATTTTTGAGTAGATTTTAGAAAAAGAAGCCATTAAGCAAACGATAAGAATTTTCATTAACTAAATTATACACAATTTTATTTGCGTGGCAAGGAAAGCAAGAAAGGAAAAAGGCAAAAACGTTAATTCAATTTTAGCAAACTCGAAAGATACATTTTTACGAAAAATTCTTATATATATTTGTGTATGCGTCTAGATGTCTCTATTAGCGTTTTAAGTTTATTAGAAAATTTGTGTACTTTATGCTGTATACACGAGTAGAAGCACTTAATTCACGTTATCAGTGACTTGTGTGTTATGTGTGCCAGTGATTTTGCACAACATTTGACTTAATTTACTCGATGATGTCACATTTGTTATTTTTGGAAAAATGTTTTCTCGAAAGCAAAGACACTGAAAAAAAACCCATTTCGTAATTTTAACTCATATACAAAGAAGGAAAGAGCAAAAGAAAGAAAGAAAACGAATAGAGAGAGAGAGAAAGAGAGAGAGAGAGAAAGAGAGAAGGGAGAGAGAAAAAGGAAAAGAGAGAAAGAGAGAGAGAGAGAGAGAGAGAGAGAGAGAGAGAGAGAGAGAGAGAGAGAGAAAGAGGGAGAGAGAAAGAGAGAGAAAGAGAGAAAGGGAGAGAGAGGGAGGGAGAGAGAAAGAGAGAGAAAGAGAGAGAAAGAGAGAAAGGGAGAGAGAGGGAGAAAGAGAGAGAAAGAGAGAGAGAGAGAGAGAGAGTGAGAGAGAAAGAGATCACCAGATCGAAATTTCCAGCAATTGTCGCATAAACAACCTGCGTTCTCATTATATAACACGAATTTTATGGCTTATATTTGTATTCAAAGTAGTGGACAAAGCATAAGCGCGCCACTATGAGAGCTAGTTCCTTCAATTTTCCAAATTGGTTTGTGAAAGTTAGCCAAGAGTTTTTAAACTCAGCTTTACTTTCTTTTTCTAGTTTGTTTTGATCTTGAGATTTCCGAATGTGCTCAGATTGAATTATATTGTCGTGCTTATAACGGAATATAAAGTAATAGCAGAGCGTGTGTCTGTGTATAGTTTACTTAAAGGAGGTTTAGTTAGACTTCATTAATTAATTCTAAGCCTGAACTATAAATTTAAACTTGATTACCACCCTTTTCGCCCTTTCTTCAGTCACTTTTAATTATCTTAAATTCAATGCTTAAACAGGTGGGCTTTTAGTGGTTAACCTGTAAGAAATGTTACCAGTTAAACTGTTTTACACTTATATCTTAAAATTAACATTAATTTCGTAAAAGAAAAAGTTAAAATTTTTAAGAAACAAATCTAAGAGATATTTGAATTAAGCAACGAAAGATGGTATGATCTCAATAATTAGACTTAATTTTGTACAAGGGTTTATTCGAATTGCGAGTATAATACACAATATGCTTCGATCTAATCTGTCCACAATTGTAGTGATTGCAGTTTAAGTAGATAAGATCAAGCAATCCTTATATAGACAACTTTGACGGCATAGAACTTTTCCGAACCGATTTGTGTTTACAAAACTTTTGAATTAAGTTAATTTAGAAAATGGAATGGAGTGTCTTCAATGAGTAGGTCATAAGACAGTTCTTGATCCCTTCAATAAACCTGAAAAGAATTTTCAGTTTTACTTTGCTGCTCCTACACTTTCTACGCTATTTGTTGACCAATATTTAGTCTGACATTGTTCGGGCTTAAGAAATAAGTTAAGATTTTAATGTTAACGAAAGTTAGTTGCGCGCAGTAGCTTTCAGGATTTAAGGTTTGATTATTGCTTGGACAACGCTTTACAATTCCATTACAAACTTAACATCATGCTGTCAACCTCTCTTCTTATACTCTGTAGCACTTGCGATACAAGGATATATTAAGTTTGTGTCGATGTATGCAATATCCAAGAGGACTTGGCATAGACCCACCGTTAGTATACCGATCTAAGTTTGTCTGTCCGTCTATCTGTCTTGTATTCATGGATATAACGTGCAGCCAGCAATTTTCGAGATATTTTGATGAAATTTCATACACCGATGCGTTTGGCCCAAGGATAAGAAATTACTGAAAATGGTTCGGATCGGAGCAATTTTTCGATCACTTCCCATATTACGGCTTATTTGGAATAGTAGTTTTAAGGTTATCATGATAAGGCGGTGTACGGTATTCAACACTTGGCTGTTTCTTACTAGCTTGTTATATATTACCTGTGTCTCATCGCTGATTACAGTTTCACGCAGGAACGGTTTACTTTGTTGGTAAGCGAGAGTAAGAAGAACTGTGGAAGCATGATATAGTTTATCTTGGCTAAGATCGTTATAAATGTCGATAGTTTGTCTAGAACACAGTTAATTAGATTGAAGCGATCATTTCGAAATCGAATAAATCACTTTTTTAGTGTCCTAGAAGTACGTGTGTTATTGCTCTTCGTGTAGAATCCTTCTGCGCCTTACTATAAAGTTTTTTTATGATTTTCTGAGTTTCATTAGCGTACATAAAAGAGATAAGAAAGAAGCTTTTAAAAATTGTGTTAATGTTGTTGCGTCGTTTACGTCTGATACTTACTAATGGCAGTGAATCGAAATTTCTTTATTTCCGACCCGATATTGTTGCTTTTATTTCGTTTTTTTTTTTTATTCCTTATTTTATTATTATTATTAAGAAGTTGTTGAAGTTGTGCGGTTCATATATTTTAGAAAATTTAAGATAATTTTTTGTTTTTTTTTTTCAGTGTAACTGTACATTTCGTTTTAAGTAGACTTACAAGCACACACGTTTACTCTCATATCAGTTATGAATTATTATGTTTAATAAGAACAAACTTTGCCCTCGTACATTACACATCATCACGGTTTGGTTGCATAAATCGAATATACTGGCACATGCCCACATGCTCCACTACACGTACAAACGCATAAACATACATACACATACACACGTACACACATCAGCATTCACTTGCATGTAAAGCTAGTTGGGGAAAAAATACTACACTTACGCATCGAATACATGTTACAAGTTAAGGAAATTTATTGTAGCTTTGCGACCGCAAAAATCAAAAAGTTACATTTTCGGTATCGCAGTGCAGCGAGAAAGGAAAACAACAGCAAAAATAACAATAACAACATCAACAGCCCAAGACATCCGTAAGGTTTTATTGCACAGAAGAATCTTCGTGTATGGTCGGTCTTCAGTTGATTAAATTTTTTCATTGATTGGAAATTCAAAATATATTGTTTTCGAATTACTGACGCTTATCGCACAATTTTATTGACAAAGAGTCTTAACGTCAACTACATATTAAATGAATATCGAAATTGTTTTAATATATCCCTCTTACGTATACAATATGCAATCGAAGGAGATTCATTATGTGCAATATTTAAGTAAAGATCGAATATATTTTGTTCACAAAAAATCCTCACTTCCTTCACTGCACATAATTAGCAAAAACTCCTTTCTATTGGTTTCTTTTTTTTCTTTTCAAATCAAATAAATTCATTTCATCAAATTCTTATTGGTTTGTTTGTTGTCACTCATGGAATCGATTTTCATTTCATTAGATTTTGGCTTCTCATCTTTTCTACATTTCGTTCTCTATTCTGTTTAAATTGATTAAAATTTTTAGCTTTATATCCGCCATCGCACGGAGATATATTAATTTTCTCGTTCTTTTCGCAACAGAAACTAGTGAGATGAGATTCTTAGTCAATTTTAGAGAAGTTCGTCTGTCAATTCACTTTGCCCATTGGTTTTTTCCCGTCCTCTTTACTTATTCATCTAGAAATGAATATGTCTTTCTTTTTATAAGTCCGGCTGCCTGACTCGCTGTTCATCTATTTTTCTGTCCATCTGTCCATGTAACTATTCTTCGAATTGTTCAATTAATTAATCATTCCACTGTCTATTTACATTAAGTCGTGTTTATCTATTTACTGCTCTGCTCGCCCACCCACTTGATCGCTGTGCCGTTCGTTTGTCCATTTCAATCTTGTTTGCTTGTTTTCTTACCAACCAAATGAAATTTTTTATCTCCCCAAAGTTACCGAAGGGATAAAACCTTGTTTTGTTTTTTTTGTTAAGATTTTCATACCATCGCTTGATCTTGACTTTGGTTTTGCTAAATGAATTTTCTAAATGATCTAAATAGATGTGCGAGTTTATCGCTTACACCTAGAAAACTTTATATATATATAGAGTGTGTTGACAATGCAAATTCGGCTCAAGCCGAATACAATTTTTCTTTTGATGTATCTTTTCATTTCATTAACAGCAACTCATCTAGATTTAGCTCACACACACACACACACACACAACAAACGCAGAAAATCAGGCTTTTCAGTTGGTAATGCTTCACTTATCAGACTTGTACAGAACAAATCATATAAAATATATTTGTTTTTGAAGGCTTTCTTCAAATATTTCGGTTTTGAAATACGTTTAACGGTTATTTTCGACAATGATATCAAAAAATTCCCTCTTTTTTTTGTTTTTTGTCTCTCGTCTATGAGATTGCATCATTAAAGCATTTTAGAGAAGCATATTTTTGTTGTTATTGGACTGTGATTTTGTTCCACTTTGCGCACAAAATAACGCAATTTGTGTGCTTTATACTTGTTTTAGGATTAATTTAATTGATGACCTTAAGCTACTTAAATTTCATAGTTTCAACTTACATTGTAACTGTGGCATCTCATTTTTTCAATGAATTCTTTAATCTTTTATCCATTCTTTTATTCTCAATGACACTTGTTTTTTATGCTTACTTTATATTTATTTTTTCAAAGAACAATTTCTTAATACTTATGCCCACTACAGCGGATTTATGATAGCACATTTGAGATATGTTTGTAACGCATAGAAAGTGGCATCGGCATATCTTTGATTAGAGTGAATATTAGAATAAATTTGAATATTTCTATCTGTCAGTTGCTTGTTCGTTCGATTAAATTGTTCTTCATTTTATTTAGAAGGGCACATGTTTTTGTTCGTCAACACTGAGTTAAAGTTAATGTCACAATAAGCTTTCTTCTTAAATTATGACAACAATGCCGTAGAGGTTTTACCTGAGAGTTTTAAGTTGCGTCTTCAATGTTTCCTTAATAGAATTTTCGAATCAATTGTGAAAATCAACTAAAGCTGAACAAGAAGAAGTTCGTCCACTGTTACTCATACATGAATTATTTTGCAAAATAAAAACTACACATTTTATATATTTCGTCTAATTTATAAATGACTTATACATATATATATATATCTGTACGCACATAGATGGACAGAAAAGCAGATGCGAGATGTATTTTTCAGATCTATATCACAGATATTGTGAAAGTTAGCTCCTACAAAGCCTATTTTTATTCACTTCGAAATCGGGGGAAAATGTAAAATTTGTTACCGCATCACTGGGTCGATCACAAAATGTGGTCGCGAATGCTTTAAGCTCCCAGATATCTCTTCAAGAGAGTCTACAGCAATTTCCAACGAAATTGGGAATTCCGACCGAGCCGTCAATGATTATCGGGAGTCAACCTACCAGCAAAAATGCTTCGGAAAAGTTCTTCGCTTAGAAAAACTAATTTGACCAGAAGGCGAAGAAAAGTCGAGAAATATACTTCGGGGCGATGAAGAAAAAAGTAAATTGGCTTGGCAATGGTGCAGGTACGTCGGTGAAAAGGAAAAAAATTCGACATTAGATTTACTAAGCAAACTGTGAAGCATTGCATTCAAGAAATCCTATGATATGGGGCTGCTTTTCTTGCGAAGATATCTGCCTGATACGTCTCAAAAACCTACTATGGATAGATTTGTCTATAAAAACTTGTTGGAAACTGTAATGTTATCACATGTCAAAGAAAATAAGCCATTGCTGTGGCAATAGCAAGCAGGATAGTGATCTGAAACATTTATCTTCTTGGATCATATCTTGGATGTCATTGAATGGCCAAGCCACTCTCCCGGACTCAATGGTGTTGAGAATGTTTGAAGAGCACTACATTTTCATGTCTCTGTAGCAATCAAGAAGACTTGCGAAAAAATATTCAAAAAGTGCGATATGATATCCCAGCAGAGATCTGCGATGCTGTCCTTAAGTTATACCGGCTATTGACTGCCTGAAATGATTTCTATAAAAATGGTTACTTTTAAGTGCAAAATATTGCGTTATTTTTATATTTTCTTATATACATCCATTTTACTATCCTGCTGGAAACATTCGATATTTTTGAAGTGAACTTCTTTTAAATACAGTTATATTCCCACTTTATAAATAAATGATAAATATAATATATAATCGAAGGGAAGTGAACAAGAATACTCTCCATCAAGGGAAAACAACATACACCTACTTGTCTCTCTACCTCTATACATACACACGTATAAGGTATGTAGTTTGCTAGGAAGGAGGCCTTACAATCATATAGAGGTTTGCTCCATGTCATCAATAAGAATCTGGTAAATCAGCTCTGTTTACTGGCAGGTAGGTATTAAGCCATTCGACCGAAGACATTTATAATTTTATGTATTGTTTGTCGATCCACGGAGGAAAAATAAACATAAAGGAAATATTTGATGTAATGGTTTGATTGCGAAACTTTGCAAGCGTTAAAAAGACCCTTTTACTTATTTTTCGCAAACATTAATTAATTTTAATTTTTTATTAATATAGAAGTTTTCCTCTTATCCTCTGATAAACCTCATTATTATGACATTTGAATATTAAGGGGGGGTTTTGTGAAAGTTTTTGCTTTAATAACTTAGCTGGCGATATGGTATTCGTTGTTTCTTTACGGGCAAACTGGCGAATATGAACTTTAAAAAAAAATTGTTTATTTATTTATCCACTTTTACAGTCCGATCTGAATAATTTTCAACAGTGTTTGCTCTTGGGCCACAATACATTAGCATAGTAAATTTGATCGAAATGTCGCGAAAATTGCAGCATTTCGGTTGTATCCAAGAAAACAAGACGGACAGACGGACAGATGGATAGACGGAAAGACAAGTTTAGAACCATTTTCTGAATAGATCGTTATGCATATGTTAGTTTTGTTCACTATTGTCTTTGGAGTGCAATTTTCCACTAAAATTGATTTCACCGCAAAAAGGGAAATAAACTCAACGGATTTAGTTAAATTTCTATTCAGTTTTATATCTAATTTGCATTTAGTTTAAAACTTAAGGTTATGATTTATCCAGAACAAGTCAATTTGTTTCCAATTATTGTAGCTATTGTGCTAGAGGAGAAGTTCGCCGTTAATAAATAATAATTTACGTCGACTTAGAACAAAAGTATGTGTAAGATTTTTATTGGCGTTAGTTAGAGTTTCATCATCAGTCGGGGAATAACTTTGTGATAGACTATTTTTAATTGTTTGAGGCTGCAATGCAAGTCTAGCGGCTAATCTGACCATGTAAGTGTCATGTAAGTGCCGTATATTTTTGAAAGTATTCCATCGTTCTTTGCTTACTTTCGTGGACTCATAGACTCGGTATTAGAAAATCATTTACATATTAATTATTCTCAATTTAATTGTTTGTCTAACAGTTTGCATTTTTACTCTTACACTGTTCTTACACTGACCTTGTACGGCACGTAAACTTAGCGAAAACATCTATTAGCCCCTTTTAAAGGCATAGTGTCACAGTATATGGTGATATATAGAACAAATTACGCTTCCGAAATATGAAAGGCGCATAGCTATAACGCGAAGATCTATTTACCTTTCGCAAGTAGAATACGTTTCAAATGCTCGCAATGAAGCGAATGCTAATGAAATCAAAATAGACGACGTATGCAGAATTCTATAAAGCGAGTTAGACTTAAAAAAGAAATGAATCAGAGAGAGTTTCGCGTTTCGAAACAGATACGAATTGAAATTCTAATAGGAAGGCGATCTTAAGAGCAACTTCACATTAGAAATTCAAAAATGTTGAAACAATAATTGCAACGGATCAATAAATGATAAAATACCAGCAATTGCTAGACCCAAAATAGTTTCCGCCTTTAATCAACGTTTGTATCTCTAGATTCGCAGCAATTTAAGAAAGACGTTATTGTCATCTAAATGAATTCACTGGACTAATTTTTACCTACACATATGCGTATAGCAAATAGATATGTTCCTATGCTTAAATGATATTTTTCGGAACTTTATTTTTGTATAGTGATTATCACGGTGGCTGAACCCTCTGTCATAGCTATGTTACTTTTGCTTTGGGTGAAAAGCAATGCTGACCTAATTTTCTTCTTTTTGGTCAAATAGCATTAATCGCAGAAGTAGCCATTACACGAAATATGACTTTTCTTATCATAACCTTATTCCCCAAATGGAATCATCATGAACTACTTTACAATGGTTTCCTGTAACGAAATATGATTTATTTGATGATAACTGAGCGAATATCTCATTAAGCAAATGTCTAATTTCTACTTTTACTTAAGTAAATTTTTCTCCAAAGACTTGTTACGATCCACAGGCTTCAGTTTACCTAAGTTGTAATATTTTTACTCAGTTCTCTTTTGTTAAACTAATGTTACGCAGTGGACTTTCGATTTATTAAACGAAAGCATAAAATGTTTTAATCGAAATTATAGTCCTGTGGAAATTGCCTGCTATGCTAATGTGCGTAAGTAATCATTAGTGGTCCGTCGATCTCTGTTTAACGAGTCATTTATAATTGTTTCGAGGAAATTCAATTTCTAAAGGTTTCGTTATTAGATTTAGAGCAATGAAGACAAACTATGTTTTTGTTTTTTCCCAGATTAAAGATCCCAACTGTTCTAGCTTTAGACAAGAACATCGACCAGAAACAAGACACCAAGTTCAAAATAAACAAAGCGCAATGTAAGCAGTTTTGAGAAGATTTTGTTCCCTTAGGCTCAAAGTACTAACAAGAAAGCATATATCGTAGTAAATAGCGCATACAACTACTACAAATTATGTTGTACCGCAGAATGAGACTCGAATTCGCGAAAACCGGCGAATCTTATCCTTTCAACTATGCACTGTTTTTAGATTTTACAATGTAGGGGAATGGCCGCATTTTGAATGTATATGCAGCAGATAACTAGCATAGAGTAGTTCATTATTAACGTTAGATCTATGATTTCGTGAAAAAATTTGGAAAAAATTGTAAAGATTTACAGCGAGAGAGAAATTAAAACAAGATTTTTTCACGACTCATAAAGAAACGATATGAAGAACATATAGATGTTTGTTTATTTAAGCTAAACTATCTTTTACTTGCTTTTCTAATTTTTTTAAATCGTATACATTCGAAAATATTCATTCATTGTCTTATAGACCCTTGTTTTGGTATATATACAGTGTACACAAAAGCTTTAGTACGTGGGACTTGTATGTAACCTGATAACCCAAGTCGTATATGCCTTACATTTTATACTTAATGGTTCTTTATTTCGGTGAATATGTGAGGCATAAAATTGTACAGGAAACAAACTTAACAACGATCAAAATGTGAACTTAAAACAAACACCGCTTAGAAAGGACAGCAGCATTTATTTTTTCATTTTTAATCTTCTAACATATCGAGAGTATTAATAAGTGAGAAAACAGTATTTGCCTGAAGGCCGCGCGTTATTTAAAGCAAAAATTTGAAAATGTTAAAACTTTTTTACGTTCCTTTCAGAATGTCTTAGAGAGTGAACCGATTAAAAATATTAAAAAAGTTTCTTAATTTCCTTTAAATATTGTTTTAGTTATGGGGATTTGCGATCCCCTCTATTTATAATCGTATTCAACTTTAATTTCGAGAGATGAACTGAAGTTTAGGTCTTGCATTTTTGAATTGAGTATCGTCATGGCGACTACGCACAAGGAGAATGAGATCTAGTCTATCATATTAGTGGTAGGGTGTTGCCTATGTATACATCTTGGCTGGGCAAATAATATAGAATAACAAAGTTACTAAACTCCGTTACTTTGGCAGTGTGTGTGTGTGTGTGTGTGTTTGTGTGAGAGTATAACAAACTAGGATATGCCATGCTAAAGTAGTTGTTTTTATTACATTTCATTTCAAATCCTTTTCATCTCTTCACTATACAAGTGAGCGAGCTCTATATAAATACTCATAACAATACATTGGATTTTAAACCACTACACTCTTTGGGGATTCACATGCTTGAAATCGGTGAGGCATTAGCCACTAAAACCAACTCAAAAATTATCATCAATTCATTCATTTAGCTTTGTGTTATGCACATACATACAAACATATATATATATATATATTCTTCGTATCATGCAGGAACTCTTCTCAATATAAGCCATCAACTAAAGTGAAGCTACATCGCAACAATCACAATTGCTGTTACTTACACCGAAACGAATCCTGAGTTTGTTTTCAAATATACACTCATTTTATTTATCACACTAATCCATTACTGTTTATATGTCACTTTATTTTCAAACTAACAAAAAAAAAGAAAAAAAAAAGGGAAGAAACCATAACAAGGCGAAAGGGCGAGCAGCCACTTAAAAGAGTGCGTGTTTATATGATTTTAAGCTTATCTCATACTCACAGCAATGAATTATGTCATTGTGAAAATTGTAAAAGATATACACATGTGTACACATGCGTGCGTCGCGTGTTCGTGTATTTAAGGATGAGTGTTTGCATAATGATTGCATATTGCTAAGCCAACTGGATTAGTAACTTTATGAGCTTTTACTTAATTTTAATGAAGTACTTATCAATTCTCAATCGACTTCATATTTAAGATATTTTATGTATTTTTGTTTATGAAATAATTTGTTGGCGTTACATTGGCTTTCGAATTGAAATGACAATAAAAACGTGTGATGGGAAGAAGGATGGGAAGAATGTACGAAAATTATATTAGATTGAGACCAAATTTTTTATATTCACGACATTTATCTTGCGACCGCTTAAAAAGAAAAAAGAACGAAAGGAATGAAAAGTAAAGGTGCTATGAGTTCACCCATAGGATATACGTTTCAGTTTTTATCGTTGTAACTGCTGTAGTCTATGAGCAAAAAGGAAAGGATCCAAGGTCTCAGAATAGTTGGCGCTGCAGACGTGTCCAATGTTTGGTAAAAAATCAAATCGAAATTTACAAAGTTGGACAGACACGAGGACACCGTTGCGCAGATTAACTCGGAACTTAACTCATTAATCAAGAGTTTAAATACTTCACAGGACATCTGAAGCTTAAGTCCAACCATTGCTACATTTACAGACGTATCGGGTAGGATACAAAAACTACTCATGCTGTAGCGTAAAGCTTTTCGACCGACGTACTTGCAGTGATTTTTTTTCGCTCTTCTCCATGTTTTGACTTTCAAATCGAACGCGTACACCAAAACTACACGCGTTCTCCTCCCCCCTCTGCCCATTGTCGTCTCTAACCACCACAGGAAGGACGTCGTTTAAGTAGTTGGTTGAACAAATAAATGTTTGAATTTCTATTTTCACCAACCAAAAGGAATAGTATAGTTTTGAAAAACGCTTACCTGAAAAAAGTCTTTTATATTCCTTAAGACTTGGGCTGTCATAAGTAAAACCGAACGAATATCAATAGTTTTTTTTTTATTATTTATACCCTACATCACTTGTGGCACAAGGACATATTAAATTTGTGCGAATGTATGCAACATCCAGAAGGACTTGAGATACATCCATCTTTCGCTTATTTGTCCATCTGTCCGGCTTTCCGCCTTTCCGTCTTGTTGTCTTGTGTTCCACCTACAGGTCGTAATTTCTGAGATATTTTGATGAAACTGGGTACACTGACCTGTTTTGGGCCAAGGATGATTGCTATTGAAGATGGTTCGGATCGGATCACTATTGTGATCCCGGCCTATATAATACGTCATTTTCGGAAGTCGTTAAATGAATAACTGTATTAAGCAAAGTGGCGTAGAGTATTTCATGATTGGTCGTATCCCACTATAGCTCTATATCTTGCGCATAAGTACGAGACTGTCCTAGAATAGAGAATTTGCTTGCATAATTGGCTTAGAGATACAGCTTGCAATTTCAAATATCTGAACTTTTTGAGCGATTAGTTTTCAAAATGCTTTCGAATATTCCATAGTTCTCATAAAAGGTAAAGCAGAGTTTCTTAACTCACTCACTTGCTTACGATTGATGAATTTGGGCAAGAATTTCTCTTTAAAAGAGCTTTCTTCCTGGATTCCGAACACGTATTAGTTGGTTTCCACTAAAACATCGCTGACATACCTTATGCGGGTAAGTAATTCCAGCAAAAAACATAAGTATTTGCTACACTTTTCAAATACAATTGGATATACCTTGTTCAGGATCAAGGCAATAGGTTGCATTGGAGGACCCTGACACAACAATAAATATAATAAAATCATTTTCAATTCCATTGGGATATTAATAGTCATAAAGCCTGCCACATATATAGAGACATATAGACACACTTATATTGATATTTTTTACAAATTGTTTGGTACTTGCGCGTCCCGACTATGCAATGAAATTAACTGTCTATCCATATAGTCCCTTAACGAAATTCGATCAACTGTGTTCTGGTGGAGCATGTGTCCATCTATATCGTGCGGTACGTGAAAGCTGAAAGTCATGTCGTCAATTGACAAGGGGTCTTCCTTCAAATCCGAGGTTTCATTAAATTTTGTGCAATTAAAAGAAAACGCATGTGGCGAAAATTGCGAATACGGGCTTCAAAGTGACTTCAAAGTGGCGCCCTTTTCGTTCCGTAGCTGCAATGTATTTCGATTAAGGCAAAACTTTAACCAACAACAAACCAGATCCAATTATTTTTTAGTTACTTGGAAGGGGCCCTAAAAATGCCCAAATTATATGGAAGAGGCCCTAAAAATCGTCTTATTAGGTTCAAACATGCCACAACAAATTTTTATGGAAAATCACTCTTCCGGTCCAATTTCTATGAAAGCTTTTTAAATATTCGAGTTCGTTGTCATATTAAGGGCTTAGGGCTCAAAAATTGATCATGTACGATCTAAACTTTGCAGATATGGTTGTTATGTCAAAATACGATTTTTTCTTTTCTTCATGTGTATGCATGCTATAGCACATGTTGACTTGAAAACACCGAATTATGTATGTTGCTGCTTTGCAGACATTTGGGAGAATTCCAACATCTTATCAGGAAACTATTAACAAAAGTTTTGCCCATAAGAACAACGCGAACGGAAAAGTAAACCTTACTAGTGTTATTGATAGTAGAAATGCAAAAAGTCCGTAATAATCTTCTATACAAAAATTTTGAACAATATGTTGCACCATCTTGTCATTTAGTTAGTTGACTCTGATAATACGCCTATATGTACACATCACAGCATGCTTGGAAAAATTTTCATTTCAAGCCATAGAGAAGTGTAAGAAAAATAGAGGAGAAGGAAGAAAGTTAAATCTCAGTTAATAGCTGTATAGAAACGACATCTCTGCAGACTTATTTCTTCTGATTTATATTCTCGCTTGAAAGTATGATTTTTTACATTTACACCTTCAATTAATTCAAAATATTTTTCACGAGTTGCTTTAAAGTCAGATCTTGGTAGACAAAGAGTAAGTCCGATGTTTGGATGAAGATAATAACTTTCATCATATAATTGATAGGTTACTTCCATAAGGCAGGTACACATAAAGTAACGGTACATGTGCAATGTTGTATACTCAGCAACTATCGTTTACCACATTTTAATTGCGTTCATTATTAAAGAGGTGGATGTGTAATGATTAGACTTCTTCAAGTTAATTGTTTATTTAATTGACAAAAAATGTTTACATGCAATATCAGTCTGTATGTTGCTGGTTTTATTTTTTTCAAATCCCATATATTTACTTCTTCTACTTCAAGGCTTATCGAGACATAAGAGTATTAAGAACACCTGCTCAACGGAAGCGATTTGCCCAGAGAATGAATTAAATTTTTTCCTTTCACAAAAAGACAATTAAGTCGGTACAGAGAAAATAAATGAACTCGAAATTTATTAGATTGACCAATCAATAAAGACCATTCTGTCTAAGTGCCTGTGTGCGGACATAAATACACGTGTCTGCAGGTATGATAATACGCGCATTTACATGAGTTGTTGCATAGCATATAGGTATGTAGAATAATGCCGTCAGAATTTGATGTGTTTGAAAAAAGCAAAACAGTTTATGCATTGTTCACTTCCATGCGTGTGCAAAGACTTGGGCGCACATTTCTGTAGAATTGTTAAGCTTGCATTCATACGCATACAACATATATTCGTTAGGTTAGCCTATAAATAATATGGTTTTTTCATTTACGAAAAAAACAGAAACGTATTTGCATTAGTCTACGTTGCACTGACCTTCGTTTTCTACGCTAGCAATACGCTACGTACCTGGTGGAATATTCAAATTTAGACTTAGCCCGGATCGAACATGAATATTCCTTGAAAGACTGGTTTTCTTCAGGCGCAAACTCATTTTCTCATAGCCACCGATGAGAAGTTGGGAGTATATTCCTTTTTTTTCAAGATGTTTAACGCAGCCAGAAGCAATCTTCAAAGACTCCATAAAGTATATGTAATGTATTCCCAATCAACGTCCAGTTCTGAATCGATCTAGGCAAGTCTGTGCGTCGATCTCTTTATCTGGTATTGGGATAACGGCCTTGAATTTTTGCAAAATGAAATAAAACGAAAATTCTCATGTCGTTAGTTCAATAAATAGCTTAAGATGAAATTTCATATTATGCTTTAATTTTTCTCTATTTTCGTTATTTCCCCGTCAATATCATATAACATCCGGTGTTCTTTTGTAGGTAAATATTTTTCATTGCGCTTCTATATATTTAGTTGGAAAGACGACTTAACCTTCCCATACACTAAAAGATTATTGCAACACTTTTCAGTGATCAGCCGTAACAAGAATGTTGCACTTTTCGTTACTTATTTTTCTATGATAACAATTGTTGACTTACTTAAATAGCAACAAGAGGACTTTCGCTAACCACGCATAAGAAGAATAATACGATATTGAACATCGTTGCATTTGTTGTTACTCGCTTACCGTTTCACTTTTATGGGTTTACTAAAAAGAAATTTTTGTTCAATTTACTGGATAAATTTGAGGTAAATTTTGTAAAAGTCCTAAATTGCTTCACGTTTAAGCCTCAACGGATCTCTGCGTCTTTTTATTACTAATAAAGTAAGATATCGTTGCATTTATCATCCCAATCCTATCACTATGGTTTTGTGCATTCATAAGTCGTCTTCCTTTCTGAAAAAAAAAAAACAAAAAAAAAAAAAATCATTCCGTTTCAATTACGTATAAGTTACCAACCAGTTATCAGTAACTAAAATTCCTATTACAATAATATTTCATAATATAAAATTAAAACAAATAGATAAAGTAAAACGTTCCGAAAGCAACTTTTTATCATGTTTATCGTATTTATAAATAAAAAATAAAATAAATAAGTAAATAAAATTTTTACAAATTTATATAAGAATTAGAATAGAGAGAGAGAGAGAGACACCTTCCTCTTTCTACTCTAAGAATGTATATTATCGCAGATTGGGTTTGTACAAAAATAAAGCAGCGTATTGTTTATGGGATGATAACCGAACAGCGAAAAACGATATGAAGAGTAGAGAGAATTTTTTCGGTTTTCCGTTCTTAATGGAGTATAAATGTTTTGTAATAAAAGTTCATTTTTTAAAACTGTTTAATTAAAGAAAACCACGTTTTCATATACATATTCACATGTCATATGGAGAGCAGTTCGAGAAAATTTTAAAATATTTTGATTACAAAATAATTTTGTTTTCATTCGAAATTTAAGTGAATATGCGCGCGTGCATGCATAGTGCTGAGGCTTCTGTTAATGTGAATTCTTTTACATTTGTGTGTGTTATTATGGATGTGCTCGAATTGTAATATCAAAAGTGTATATGTATATGTTTATGTGTTTATAGTTCATAACATCGTAAACTGTAAAATATTTGACAATATTTTGTGTACAACGTCTTCTAGTTTGTAAATGAATTCATTCATTCATTCATTCGTTCATTCATTCATTCATTCATTCATTCATTCACTCATACGTACACATACGTACATATATATATATATATATATATATATATATATATATATATATACGCATACATGCATTCATACATACGTATATGCTTTTTTAATGTTTACATTTAAGTACATACATGAGAATGTAATTTTACATGTGTATGCTTATGTGAGTATTTATAATTGCTTCTTTTGTCATTATTTATTTTACATATGTGCTTACGTATAATTGCAGATATTTGCTCGCACCCATACCTACGTATAACAAACTCTTGTACATGTATACATATATATATAAATATATGCACATATAACTCTTACGTTTTGGTTTAATTTTCCTGCATTCGTATTTTTTATGTGGTTACACAAGGGAGTCCCACTGGAAAAAGAGTTTAATTACTGGTAGTTACACTTACGAAAGCCTCAAGGGGAAAATTATTGCAGTTCTCTCAGTATGTGTGCATGTGTACTAGTGCCATATTATTTGATGCATTTGTATATGTGTGTGCGTGTGTGTGCGCGTGTGGCTGTGTGTGTGTGTGTGTGTGTGTGTTTGTGTGGTAGCGTGTGTACATTTTGTTTGTATGTACATACATTTTTAAATATTTGTTGCAACATCCTGATAAGGATAGTTTACTCTGGAATATATTTACACATCTTTTTGTGATTTTCAATGCTTTTTTTTTTTTTTTTCTAAACAATTTAAAACGCATTAAAAAGCAGAGATTGCATGATGATGGATGAATGCACAGTTCAGTAAGAAAATTTTCAATGAAAAATGTTATAAAAATTTCCCATGACTATGAAAGATTTTTAATTAATTTCTTGAGAAAATTAGTTTAAAACATTTTTGTGCGTTTTATTTTGAAATTTTCCTTTCCATAAACTAATTTGAAAAGCAAAGGAAATATATTTCATTAAGTATTGTTTGTAGAACTGTAAATCTAATTAATAAATGCTATCAGTCTTTTATTGCCATACATACGAAACATACGAATGTTATCCAGCATGGATCGCATACAAATAAAGTGACTTTTCTTTCTATATATTTTTATAATGACATAACATATTTAAAATTTAACAGGTATACAAAAGCTTCATAAAACATGTCTAAAAAGTTTGCATAACGTATCTAAAAAGTGCCACTTGTCGTGCAGGATATATTAAGTTTGTATGGACGGATGTAACACGCAGAAGGGTTTGAGATAGATTCACATTTTATATTATACCGATCGATTTAGAATCAATTTCTGAATCTATTCGAAGTTATTCGGTCCCTCTGTCCATGTAATTTTGTGTTCAACCTAGAGGTCGCAAAGTTTCGAAATATTGTAATGAAGATTTGTACACTGCCCAAGGATGAACGCTATTGCAAATGCTCCGAAACATTTTCGTTTGCCACCCATATAAGGATAAGTTGTTATATGAATTGGCCGCATTAAGCGAAGTGATGAAGGATCTTTATCGACAGGCCGCGTCCCACTATAATGTTTTTGCTTATTATTCTTAAGATGCTCTGCTGCTTCGATTTTACCATATAGTCGAATTTTTGTTAGGAAAAGTATTGACATACACACAAGCACGTTAATGAATCTTTAACATCTATTTTGTGGATCTGATTAGTAAAACCAACTAAACAAATTCTAGACAAACCGAAACCATTTTGCGGATTGATAGGTTGAGAATAGTGATGAAAGTAGATGGCAGCACTATGAATGCTATTAGTTCTTCTTTTATTTCTTTTTGTTTCATTCTCTTCAGAAACCTCATCCTTATCAAGTTGATTTTTCCTTAGTTCTAATAAACGTTTCTTTCATTAAAAAACCAACACTAAAGTCTTAACGCGTACGAAACAGTTTCATCTTTGCATTTATTTGGCCAGGCAGGCAACAATTTTATTGCCACAAGTGCGTTTGTATATCTGTAATTATATTAGGTGCTTGCGTGTATTTTGATCATTTTTTATTTGTTTTCATCATATTCTACAACATTTTACAATATTTTTGGCAACATGATGATATCATGTCGAAAGAACTTACATTGATTCGGCAGCGATCCAACCGTCAACCCATTTTCGCACTTCGCCAACTTTGCGGATCCGATTGTTAGCCAAGCCCTGCTGCACCGATGTGAACAAGTGATAATCAGGAGGTGTCATGCCTGGAGATTACGCTGGGTGGGGCAGAACTTCCCATTCAAGCTGCAACAGTGTATCCTTGATAACTCTTGCAACGTGTGACCGAGAATTGCGAGCGAGCACTACACTCCGCTGATCCCACCATATGCACAGCAATATTTTATGGCCATAAAAATTCTGTAGATGGTTCTTCTCGAATAACCGATGACTTTTGTGCTTACGATTGTCGTAGTAGATGCACTTTTCATCGCCCATCACCATAGAAAATTCTTCCTTTTTCGTCTGGCAAGTCATGAAACATTGAGGTTGGAAGGGTTTCGGACTGGAATTTTCAGTCAATTCGTAAGATAGCCATTTTCCCTCGTTTGGGAGTTTTTCGGTCGCATGTCAACGCATCTAGAAACAGTTGATTCACTAATTGCTGGGCTGTTCGAAAATTCGTTGAGAGTTTTCGTCCAAAAGCTTTGCAATTCCTTGTCTCGAATTTTTCGAGAAGAATTAGAATAACGACGTTAAAGTCAACCAAAAATTTTTATATGCGGGTTGCAGAAAAGGTACAATAATGAAAAACCACAACCATACTATTCGAAGAATTCGCCATGACTGGAGATAAAATGCGGTAAACGTTTTGATAATGAAAGTATTTCAAGGTAATGGTAATTTCGTGAATACTCATTCCAATACCCATTCCACTTACACGAATGCAGTATTTCTGGTATCATTGTGAATATAATGTAAATGACGAAGCGTATTATGCAAGATGCCACGAAAGTCTGGTTGAGACTTGCAACGTATTTTTCTTTAAAGAGCGAGAAGATAGCACGAAAATCAAAAATCAAATTCAATGTCAACTGAGAATGAGACTGCAACGATTTATAGGAGCGCATAATAAAATAATATTTAGCTGTTTTGGAAGGGGTTGCTTGTCAGGTCTGTGTCGTTTAGCAAAAAATTAAAGGATAGTGTGCCATTAAAGATAGACAACGTTATGACATGGTTCAAGGAAAAGAGTAACAATTTTGGAAAAGAAAGATCTATACGTTAAGTGAGAAGGAAAGAGAAAAGCGAAGAGGACGATATAAATACTTTTTCGGGAACATATCAGAACTTATCTCCGCTGATTCCATCTAGACGCATACAGAATTTATCACTGTAAGGGTTTTACGGAACGACCTACAAGCGGTTTGGATGTAAAAAGAATCTTTTTATAGTCTTATTAAGTCCAAGTCGTCTTGTGGAAATGAAATTACGACGTAGAGCAGACTGCCTTTGCACAGACTGACCGGTCTCTTATCCCATGCAATTTTCATCAAATGCTTACATTCAATTTAAGAGAGAGCGTTATGCTTAATAGAGGGGAACAATCGAAAAAAGCTAAACAAAGTAAAACAATGATGGATGTGGAAATGACATTCTGCCCAAGCAACATCAAAATAGTTTCAATGTAAATTAAATTAAAATCACTTCGGTTCCTCGATACTATAACTTAAACGATAGCAATTAAAAAAGAGAAAAGATAGACAAACGGATCCGACCGAAAATAAATTCGTCACTTTTTAAGTCCATAGAGCAACGGTAACCGCACGGCGGTTGAAATTTGCCTAAAAGATAAGCAAATTAAAAATTACGCCAAATTTATATTAAAATTTTAAATATTCGCTAGAAATAAGTTTCTCAAAAGATCTTATTTCTCAAGTCCTGTTTTTCTCCTTTGTATATTTTTGCTTATAATCGTCAAACATGCCGTTTACATATATGTTTTTTCGTTCAACCGTAAACAGTTTTGTTACTATCAAATCATTTATAAAATATTTAAAAAAAAAAAGAAGGAAAGAAAAACGAGCCGTATGCTGAAGTCATAATATAAACGGCTTTATAATCAAGTTTCGCCACTATCCGTAGATTAAGTACATGTTTGTTAAATTCCATTAATAACATGTCGTCCTGACATTTATGCTGCAACAACATGGCCTCAAAGTAATCGAAACGTCGACGGTTGATTTTACTGTGAAATTTCAACGTTAGCCTTGGGTTATTGTTAATAGCCATAAAGCCTTTCAAAGGTTGCGTTAATGTTTTCGTTTGGTCATTGCTGTGAGACTTTGATTTTATGGATTAAGGAGAGGATTTTTTTTTTTTTTAAGCTTTTAAAAACCTTACAGCCCTTTCTAACGATTGTCAGTTTGGGTTTTGGATGATAATCGAGTTTACATTTAATCGTTTAAGTTTTAATTTTGTACCTTTTTTGTGTAATCGGGATGCGTTGCAGAATAACATGCCATGACCGTTTCAAATTATAAGATATTTGAAATCAGCCTTACGTTATTTTCCATTCCATTAAAAGTGTCGCTACCTAATTGTTCCCATTAACTTTTGCAACGGAAGGTTTACTCCATTAATTTGTGTTATCTTCGGGAGTCGAACCAGCCTTAGCGGTGAGTTCTTCTTGAGCTCTGTACATAATATATACATTCCTGTATATATATGTGTGTGTAGGCCATTAAATAAATGTTTTTTTAATTTGTAATAAAAACTGAAGGGTAAAAAGGATATCAACATTACTTTTCTTCTACTTAAGATATTTGGCTTAAGCCATTTTTATTTGAAAATGATTTCATGTAAATAAGCGCCTCGAGACTTTTGTGAAAATTGTGAAATAAAACATCAATTTTTGTCAGTTTTTCACATAAATCTGCTCTTACCTCACCAATAATACGCGTAATCTTGATGAATGAAATCATTGAGAGTTTACGGTTAATTGGACTAAGTCGGTGCTCCAAAGTAAAACGTCGTCTGCAATTATGTCACATGATGTTTGTGGCAAGCTTAAATTAGCGTTTTTGGAGATCATACGAAATGAACGGCGTGTGGCATCACCTCGTTGATGTAACTTATCTTCCAAGCCGAAATCATTGAAAAAAAAATCAATTATTATTTTTCTTTAGCATTCTGCGTTGAGTGTAACTGCTGACATTTTGAGTCGACAAGCGACACTCAAAAGTAATTTTTGTACACATACAAGTCCTTTGCGAACATCAAATTTGCTTTCCTTACACCAGAGGGCCAACAATCCTTATTAACAAAGTCATTTAACGAAATATGAGCTTCATCCCACATGCACGAAACGTAGCCATGGGTTCATTGTTTTCGTAATATGTATTAACAATTTCTGCACGCTGCACAACTGTTTATGTAATATATTCCCCGAACAACAGCAAGATCCAAACCATATCAGAAATGTGTGTTTCATTTACGCTTACGTTCGGAACTACAAAATGGATAACACTATATATACTATAGATGGCTGTTATATATATATATGTATGTATATATGTATTTTTATACATATATATAAAGGTGTGTGTATGATTGTACGTTAGTCAAAATAAATTACGTTTGGTATTAAGTTAAATACTGTTTTAATTAGAACAAGCATGGGCTCAATTTTACAAATGAAAATTTTATGTATTTACAAAAGCAAGCAATGTTGCTTATTTAATATGTGGTCTAAAGGTAGGCAACAAATTTATTAAATTTTTTGATTATTAACATTTTTTACATACGCGATAATGAAAATAAGCATTAGAAGCACGATTTAACACTAGAAATATCCATGATTTGCATATATATACATATTTCAAACAGAAGACATCATATTGATACTTTCTTTGATTCAATTGCGATGGGGAGGAAGCTCAAGAAATATCAAAAAAATATCGGCAATTTTTTGTAATTTTCGCGCCGGTAAAAATGTTGCTGAGAAACTTTTGCGCGGAATATTCATTATTGACTATTATCCCAGTGTTCAGTGCAAAAAATGTCTCGACCGCTTCACTAATTAAAAAATTAATGATCAAATAGTTGACCACCCATGTTTACCTTAGACTGAAGAGCCTTTTGCTCTCTCTCTAAAAAATACTATTTAATACAAAAGGTATAAATTTGTATTTTTTTCTTTTGTAGATGTAACTATATATGAGATAAGGAAGTTGAAAGCCATCGTATACAATAACTTTTATTATTTTTTTCAATTTCCTATTAAATTTATTTATTGTCTTATTGAAGAGATTGTACATAAAAAAAAAAGAAAAGAAAAATAAGAAAATTATATTTGTTCATGATCGAATCTTTTGTACCCATCACCGTTATTCTAAAAAACATGAAAATAATTTATACCCGATAATATTGGGTGGGTGGTGGAAGTGTCAATACCAACCTGTGTGTAAGAATTTTCAATGTTTCTGCCAAATTTAAATTCGATATTGTAGAGATGCTACAACATCGCCCAGAGAATATGCCTTCAAATTTTTGTAGATTTATCCTTTTTGAAAACGAATACCGGCACATTATCACTTCTTCGAATGTTTCCGCCAAATTTGAAGTCGTTAGCTTGATCTTTGTGGGCAGGGAACACACAGATGGATAGGCGGACATGCTTTAATCGATTTAGAATTCGATACTAAACAAGAATACATATACTTGTTGGATCTCTGATGCTTCCTTCTGGACGTTGCCAACGTTTTGATAAAATGAATGTACCCCTCATCCTTCACTGATGGGACATTTAAACGAGATAAACATGTAGCACAAACATGTTTATTACAATACATAGGGATAAGAGAGAGCTCAATTTCTTTTGCACAATACAACGCGTTCATAACTATTCCCTTTTAATTTTTAATCGGAGGAACGTTTGGAATTCATGTTCTTAGGGAATGGTTTCATATCTGTGTGTTTACTACTGTATGCATTAGTACGTTCTTCACGCAATTGAAATAAATTGAAAATAAATTAAAATAAAAATTTTATCGTTAATCATGGAGAAGTCACTGAGCTGATCGGTTCTATTAGTCGATCGAGCATTAAGGTAGTCCTTACGAATTTCTGGAAAACACTTTTTTGAAAATATTTTCACGGGATCAAAAATATGAAAAAATTTTCAATGTTTTTTCAGTGTTACCCCAGGTTTACTTTATTATGGTAGTGAACGTGAACAGATCACATTTATTTTTGAACAATCGATCACGAAAACATATTCCTAAAAAAAAGGCCAGAAAATGATCTCTTTCTAAAACTACAACAAAGAGAAAAATTTGGATTTGGATTAAAGGTCTTCTCATAATATTACACTGTTTTTTTCTTGAAGCCCGAGAGTTGAAAGGAGACAAAGTAACGCACTCGGTAGTTTTAGTGTTAATATGTATTTCATGGTCAGCTTCGTTACATGCAACTACACTTCTAAACCAAATAAAATCAAAGAATAGTAGTATTTTACATCCATTATAACATCCCCAAGGAATATATAGGTTTTCAACGTCAAAATCAATTTTATGCAACATATTTAATAAAAGTTTTGTTCATACACTCGTTGATTGTAATGTTTCCCGTGTCATCGCCAGGGGCGATTGAATAGTTATATCAAAATTATTATTATTATTAGTACAGTCAGCTGAATTTTTTTTTTTTTTTTTTTTTTTTTTTTTTTTAACATTTGAGTTAATTTGTTTCGTCGCGAGCCTTTTTGCTTCGACACGGTATTAAAGTTATTTTCTAAAAATACGAAATTGTATTGTACGTCATCAACTACTACACTTTGTATGAAAACTACTTTTGTATGAAAAAAGAGACCTATTAAATGATTGAAGGTTTTCTCCGATCGATCTAGTGACGTATAAGTGAAACGGTATGTATATGTTTTCATACTACAAATGTTTTGTTTTCATCTTTTTCTTCAAATGCAGCAAGTACTGTTTACACTGTTCGTTATTGCCGGTTCCAGTTGCTTCACAAAAGTCAGTAACATATACGACATATATGTCATAAACGACCACAAGATTATGGAAGAAACTTTGTTCTTACGTTTCTTCAATAAAATTTCGCGTTCGGAGAAGTACTGTTCGATGTCTCCGACTCTTAATAATTAGCGGTTAAAGATTTTATAGCGCAGTTGATTATTATTACATGTATGACGTTTGTGGTATTTTTTTTTTTCCAGGCGATCTCCATTCATTTTCATCTAATATTCTTAAACGCTTTATGTAATCTGCTCCTATTGACTGCCTCCGGAAGACTTTTTTAATAAACTTAGGATTAGGATTTCTGAAATTTCTAATTTTGGTTTAAATCGGTCAGCTTTTTTATAAACAAGTAAGAAAGTAAGGTTCTACTGGAGCTGAATCTCGCATACTCACCACCACTTAAGTCTTGAGCGCGCCATGCTTTTATTTCGTGACGTCGTGACGTTCATCATAATTAATGCAGAACTGACATACTTAACATACTTGTCGCATCCACCTCTCCAAGTTCTTCTATTTCTATTTCCCATATCGGCGGTAATGTGATGAAAAAATTAGTCCACTACTTCTTGACGTAGTTGGCGACTGCTACTGTCCAAGTCAATTTATTTGATACCGACATAAATGGTGTTGTTAAGGAAAAATTAACCCACCCGCCATGTCGTGGTATTCCCCATACTCACTTTAGGCAGATCACATATATCTTCATTTGAGCAATTTAAGAAAGAATTTTAAACAGTTTGTCTTATCTACCTTGTAATTATGGAAAAATTTAATCATATATGACTTTGTGTGGGCATGGCTGGCTAATCGTTTCCATTATGTGTAAACATAAGCAGCAAAATTCTCGGTAAAGTAAATGTAGAAAATTTCAGTTTTCTATCTTTCATGATGTTTGCGTAATGAGTAAAAACTCACAACTTTTTGCTTAGACGAATGGACTTGCGTTCAATTGACGGTCTATTGCGGGCATGTGCTCTATTCAATTTACCTCTTTTTCAGTACAAACCTGCATGCAAAAACTTCTAATGCTTCTGCCAAATTGATAGCTTAATGTTTGCGGTCAGGCGAATGCTTACAATAGATATTACAGAGACGGACAACCAGACAGACAAACAGACGAAAATGCTTCAATCAATGCAGAACTTCCTGCTGATTAAGCATATTTATACTTTATAGGGTCTCGAAGGCTTGCCTTCTGAACGTTGCAAGCGTAATGACAAATCGAGTGCACCCCCATCCTTGAGTGGTGGATATAATAAAGTAATAGATTTGCACTTCGACGGTCCTAAACCGCAAATTTGCAAAATCATTAAAAATTTCATATTACTAGAGTTTCTGTTTAAAATTTGACGTAGCGTCGTTGGGGAAACGATAGACGCATACAATGAGAAATTAACGAAATTAGTTCAAGTCTCTAATCGAAGAAATGTAATTACGTTTGCGAAATGCATATGATTTTGTAAAACAGAAAATTTTGGATTTGTTATAGAGGAATACGGGTAAAGTAAATAGAACAAGGTATTAGAGGGCAACTGTACTGCAATGTATTCTGTAGTACTTTGAGGATGATCTTACTAGGAGTTACTTGTGTTGCGGTTTCTCTTATAAGATTGCAAGTTAACGTATTCAAGTTAATATCACTGGATTTCATTGAGTTCACATTGAATTGCAATTCTATTTCCATGGAAGTCCGTTTAGACGTTCCCTCTGTAAATTGAATGGGACCGTTTAAGCGAGTTCATATTAAATCGAATTTGTCTAATCGTGGAACGAGCTGTTTGGGTGATAAAAACGTAAGGAAAGTAATTAGTCAGGTACTGAAGTAAAAGTGGTTCAACATTGCAAAGTCGTTTATCTATTAATCAATTCAAGTACAAGTAAATCACTTATTTGCTTTTAAACCGAATATTTATTTTAATCCTCTTAAGTAATGCTTTACTTAACCAATTGTTTAGTATCCCCTTCATTACTTTTATCAGCAGATTAGATGGCGTTCTTTGTATCATGTGCGTAACAGAATTGTTTTATTAAAAATTCAGACGACTGCTTGAATTACAGTCTGCAGAGCTTGCGGATTATTTGACGAACTATGGTGTAGTGACGCGTAGTGAAAATAAGATATAGTTGTTGGCACTGAAGTGCCTTAAGGTATTTGAAGGTGGCCTCACCTCATAATAATGTCTTAACTTGTCGTATATTGCCTTGCTTTAGATGATACAGGAAGGTAGCACTTTAAAATAAATATAAATTTCTTACATGCAGCACCGAAAACAGAAGGTACACTGAGCTTGTTATTTCACTTTAAATATTCAGAGCAATATACAACAAATCCCATAGAAATCCTAATAATATGTATTATGCATGTTGAACATGAGCTTCGAAGTTGATGTAGCTATGTTTGGCCGTTTGTTTGTTTGTAGATATAGAAAGCACATGTATATATTCTTAAGGCTAAAAGGAATTCAAAACCGAGGCACCGCTCTGTAATTCAAGTTCTCCCAATAATTGGCACGCTCTTAGTGACTAAAGTAAGTTGAAATTTTTATAGTTTGCGACCACAAAATCCATGTAAGACTCCATAAATAACTCATGCAGCAAGTGAACAATTTCTTGAGTTGTATGGCATGTGAAACATTCATCTGCTGACATCACATGGTGTTCACACATTCGTCTTTTGCCATTTACATGCAAAAATTCGATTACCCTATCGTTCTACCAAACAGCATTAACCATTATTGTCTGACCGGTCGCAATTTCGAAGACGAACGATACAATGAAGCCTTTAGCCTAAAGCTCGCATTAATAGGATAGGAATAAGTCTAATTACTTGTACATGATTTTGTTCCAAAAAATGAGCCCATCCATTGATTGCTCCATAATTAATTCTCCTTTCTTGTAGTACTCTATTTTTAATGATACTAAACTGTTTGTTAGCTGGCGTGGCATCTTTTCGCTATACATTTCCATCAAAGGATGGAAAATTCGAATATTGCGTCAATTTTAGGGATAGGCCAGTGTATGTAATAGTTTGAAATGGTAAATCCCCACTGTTTGTTGCTCGAAGGGGAAAAAATTGCTTTAGTTGTTTTTTTTCTGTAAACTTATTTAATTTCAATTGTTTTACTGCCAGCGAGCTTCAAATGAATAATGAACGAAAATGATGAAAAGAAAAGCTTAAAATATTGATATAAAAAGAAAGTTCGTAAAGTTAAAACAAAAGAAAAGAGGAATGAACGAATATTCTTACCTTTAAATTAAATCATTGTGCGAAATCATAAACGGTACATTTTTCATAAGACGCGTGTATAGATACCGTATAACCGAGTTATTTTACCTCAGGTATTTACTTACATTTGCTTTTACTTTTTAGATTGTTCATGTTTTATTGTTTACTATGCTGCTAACATTTTTGCTGCTGGCTTTGTTCTGTAGGTGGATATGACTGCCATATACGGGATCGTCTAGATATTCTCTCTAACAACGAACCAAACAAAGTGAAAACAATAAGTGACTTTTCTCGAACAACACTATTAAATTTCAACAAGAAACAAGCAAGCATGCATACATACACATATGTGAACATGTATATAGACAAGACACATAAATTTAGCAGAATTTTGCCTTTAGCCGAGCAACTACAATAATAAACCGTACAAGCAGCCACCAGTAAAATATACATACATATAAACATGCACATATAATATAATAATGAACAGAGAACTCATTTAATAATTACAATATAGTGATATACACACATGCCTAACAATGTAAGTGAATTTGTTAATATATGTGTGTGTAAGCAGTTTTTTGTGTAACCGAGACTGTAGAGCTAACCAACAGGTTTTTATATTGTTCTTAAAAATTTTCCTTAAGCTTTTTTGTGTTTTCAATTTCTGTTTTTTTTTTTTTTTGTCATTATATATGTGCATGTACGATGTCTTTTAGCTGAACTTTTACCATGCTTTTGTTGGTTCTTTTACTTAATTATTAAATTTCTAAAAAATGCTTTTTCTATACATTTTCTCTCTATGCGTTGCAGGTAAGTTTTTTTTTTTTTTAAGCTCACTTAAGATCGTCTGTTTTTCTTGCTTTAAAGTAAACACTTGGAAAATCTATTAAGGAAAACGCAAAAAAAAAAAAACAAGAATGAAGCAACCCGTCCTAACGAAAAGGGAAATAATAAACAATTACAATAACAAGATGTTATGTTATTTATAATATTTACTAATTGAGTAAACAACTCGAGTCGACGAGTTGAAAGATACCAGTAAACGTATTTTGAATAAAAGTAACCACTACCTTTTCCCCTCTCTATACACTTAACTGAATATGTTATAGTCTTAAGGAGTGGCAAGTATTATAAATTGTTTTTATACTACTACGTTAAAAAGTTTTGTTTTGGTTTCTTTTTTTTTTTTCGTTTTAAACAAAAGGGAAAATATTTAGAAAAATTTGTTAAAGAAAATTCGAGTTTACGTGTCGGTTGGTTTAGTTTTATCAAAGTTGACATATTGTATTTGTCTGTCGATATGTCGGTCTGTACGTAGTTAAGTTTAATGACTTGTGGTTTAATATAATTTATTTATTTATTTAAAATGAAAACATTGCTGCCAACAAATTTTGCAACATTGCACAATTGATATTTTAGTATACTTTTAGGTGTCGTATGGTAAATATAATTATTGCCTGTATTTTCAAGTTGTTAATGGACTTTGAAGTTATAGTTCGAAAGAGTTCTCTCAGTATAGATATTTTAGAAGTTTTTATCTAACTTGTTTCATCTTCGCCTTTTTTTTGTATGCTTGCTTTTATAAATTTTTATTTGATTACTTTTTATTAGTAATATCGCATAGATAACATAGTAAACTTATATAGCATGAAATTAAAACTTCGATTTAATGAAATCATTTTGACTTTTAATTCGTTTACTAAAAAAGCAGTTAGCCAATTCAGAACTTACCCTAGAAGGACAAATTTCATTTAAAATTCTTCCTGTCCTTATGTCCTCAATGCGAGCTTAAGACCAAAGGCTAAATCAGCTCACAAGCTTGCAAAAATCCTAAAATTAACCATTAACGTCTTGATATTATTGTTCGGGGACGAATTGTAGGGGACGAGTCGTGGTAGTGCGCGGCACAGTACGCAGGTAATCCAAACACGAGCGTGTGGGAACGCTAAAAAGACCGTGTAGTTTTGTTATAGGGCTTAATGTAATCTGCGTAATACTTGCCCTGGATGTGCTTGTATGTAAGCACCGCACAATCCGCTATACGCTGAAGGTCAAGAGTATCGAGAGTTTTGGACCCAGTTTCGTCGCCCTTGAGTGTCCGCGCCTTCCTCTGTATCCGGCTAAGCGTCTCCAAGCACAGTTGGGAGGCCCTGCCCGCACATGCACCTATTAGTGATTAACTGAGGTTCATAGTTAAGTCGTTATAATTCTCTACGGAGTTTTTAACAAATCGCACAATAGTTTATCAAATCTTTTGCTTCCTTTTCCCTTAATATGCACTTGCCTTTTTTTGCAAATTTACGTAACTTTTTAAACATCAATATGGGTGCACTTTGAAGCAAAAATTATTGTATATACGAATATGAGAAATGTATATATAAATAATACATTTTAAAAAGCAATTTAGAAGCATACGTACTTATTTCTCTCGTTTACCTTTGCAATTATTTGCTAAAGCGAAAAAAAAGAAACGTAAGCTCCTTACTTGTCGCTTACGTCGCGCTCATTGTTTGGTCAGTTAGACATGTAAGCAGGAAATTTTTAAAATATCATGTGTACTAATTTATAACATGAATGCATACGTATGTACGTTCTGTTAACAAGTCTACAATTTTTGCCAAGCTGTAGGGTTACAGAGCGCAACGAAGAAGTTTTTTTAAATTCCTTTCGCCAAAGAATTACAAAAAATTTACTGAAATAAAAATTCCAACTTATGTTATTTCATGGCAGTATATAATGAAAGGGATTATGTGCGATTTGTTTTCTACTTAAAAGTTTGAAATCACTATAACCGCATTGCATAACTGTGTGTGCACAAGTAAATATTCAATTGAAAATGTCCTTAAGAACAATGCAATGAGAAAATACTTTTACGATGGACATAGTAACCGAAATGTAGAATATGTGTAAACCTTGGACTGCTACGGTTCTGCTAAACTTAGGTGCACATATATGAATAAGTTGAGGCAACAAACTGATAACCAATCACACAAAAAGACCGAATGTCAACCTGTGATGGACGACGTATGAAGCAAATATTGTAGATTCTTATAAAATTTTTTAACGAGAGAAATTAGAAAGTAAGATGGAAAGAGAGAGAGAGAGAGTGCTTGTTGAAATTTAATAGTGTTGTTCGAGAAAAGTCACTTATTTTGTTTGGTTCGTTGTTAGAGAGATAGAGAGAGAAAGGGAAAGAAAGCATAGGAAAAAGGAAGACCGAGACAAAAAGAAAGATAACCCATAGAAATCTAGACACATGGGCACATCTCATACAGATACAAACACGCATATTCGTTTCTTGTCAAATATGCATGAAAATTTTTTGTTTACTTTCAAAGGGTTTACAAAATTTGTTTATTTAGTATTTAGCAGAGTATAAATAGAGAAAGTATCCTAATTAGTTTACTTTTAAATCAATTCCATAAGTTCATTACAAAATTTACCAAAAATTCTTGATTAAATCTTTTAAAGATTAGTGGACAATGTTTTGTTGTTCAAATGCATTTGCAGCCGGCGGTATTAATTTCTTAATTAAAAATTTTTAATGTATTTAATATAACTTTATAACAAAAAACGAAGTGTTTTCCTTCTTTCTTTTTTTAGAACATTCGAATTGCATAATTAATTAGCAGTTTTTAGAGAAATATTTCCCTTGAGAACATATTTTCTTTACAAAACGTTTTTCATTTATTTTCTTTCATAAGTAAAATTAAAAAAAGAAAAAAAAAACAACCAAAAATGAAATTAAACTTTGCAGTAGTAGTAGTAAAAACAAGAAAACATAAAAACAAAAAATAAAATGCTCTTAAAAATATGCTACATAAAATTATAAATTACTGAATACTAAAAGTATGCTTTGGCAGTTATGGAAATAGAAAAATAAGCACAAAAACCAAATGTTTTTGCAATCATTTAAATTAATTATAATGAAAAACGACCAAAAACAACCGACACAATAAACAGCGGACAAATTCCTGTCTAACAACTTTGAACTGCATATAAAATTGAAATTCGGGCGGGCAAACAGATCATTACTTCATTTTTGTACGATATTTCCCCCTTTTTTTCAATGATATTTGATGTCATGACAAAGTTGCAACAAAAACATAGCAATGCTTAGAGTAAATAGTAATAATAATCCTTCAAGCACAAATTAATTTAAATAAATATCTTCTCTTTTAGGGCAACTAAAATATGTAAGACGTAACTGCTGACTCGTAGCTAAGTAAACTTTGAAGTTTGCACAAAGTTTACAATAATTTCAAGCGAATAATTTTTAATTGTAAACAAGTAAAGGCAACAGCTGCTCTTACATATGTACGTTGAATGATAACATAACGCAATGTTTGAGTTTTATCACGAGCCAATCATCGAAAATCATCGAATCATACTCTGCAGTGTAAAACGTTTACATGAACGGACCGTCTATACATATCGAATAATACAGAACTTTTACCTAAGGAATCTATCACGCACAACACGGTCGTGTAATAAACTATAGTCTAAGTTTTTTTTTTTTCTTGCAAAATGTCATCCAAAGGAGATCGGTTATTAAAATATGACTTTGTACATGTGAACTTTGAATCCTAACGCTAGTGTGCTACTCGTAATAGATACGACATGTCATCAATGAAACCATTTCAATATTTTGTAAGCTCTTATAGCGCAACGTTGTAACTCAGAAACTAATATCATGCGGCTTAATGTTTATAAATTTTCTTTGAAATTATTGTAAAGACCAGGTATACGACCCGTAATAACCAAAAAGCAATTAACGAAATTAGAACGATTTCATACAAAATCTACCATAATTCCAATGTTGGTTTTCCGAATACATCGAAAAGTGAACGCTTTTCAAATATGTAAAATTGTTAATAACATCAATGCCATCATTTTACCCCGCTGCTGCATATCTGAAATGCTTAACTACTTTCAAAGACTTGTGATAAATACTTAATTTTCTTGGAAAATCTCAAAAAGAAGTCCATGCAGATTGAGAGAGAGACACGGCTTACAATTCAATTTAATAATTTTAAAAGATTTAGTGTACACTTACGCTATTGCTTATGAAACTGTGAAGAAAGTTCCTCAATCACTGAATAAGAAAATTCCATAGTGAGTGAAAAAAGTAAAAGAAAATTTTTCAAAGATAACGCTTATAAACACAACTTGTCCTCTTCTCCATTAAAAGAAATTGTAATAACTTAATACGCATCCATTAC
This sequence comes from Glossina morsitans morsitans, assembly GCA_001077435.1. Lineage (NCBI taxonomy): Eukaryota > Metazoa > Arthropoda > Insecta > Diptera > Glossinidae > Glossina > Glossina morsitans. Next base: position 2,512 of record CCAG010016941.1, on the reverse strand, counting down.
TGTTCAGTAAGAGATTAATTAGCATTAAAATGTATTTAAATTATCTTCGTACATATCCGCCATCGAAAGGCGAAGGTGTCCTAAATATTTCCATCTATATACAACATAATGTAGCGTAAGAGAAATACGGCGTATAAATTATGCAGAACACTTGGGTTCTGCTTACCATTGCACCAGCATTGAAAATGATAGGCAAAAAATGAAAAAAAGAAGGAGAAAACAACCTAAAAACACTTTAGTCGGGCACCGTCAAAATACCCTACTCGACCAATTCCATTGATACAATTACTCATTGTTCTTGTATCAAAACATATCAAAAATTGCGGCTCGAAGGTTGATGCCTCCGCATAAACCTATAAAGAGAAAATGCGTTAATTAATAATAAAATCTGGTATTAATCGGAAATCTCGGCATCATTAGCTGGAAAAATACTTCTGATAAGTTCGCAAGTTTGCAAATTTTATGCAATTGAAAATTGTCGATATTCAAAATTCGTCTTAAACGTGACGTAAGGTTTTTACTTAATTTTTCATATCATTCAAGAATAAGGAGTTTTTCGGTTGTTATTAGCTTTTCACAAAACAAACAACAAAAGTGGACTTTGTCAAGGGTTAGACTACGTTGTGCGTATTAAAGAAAAGCATTTAACACACAAAGCACAAATTGTCGTGAATACTTAATAAAAGGTATCTTGTAAGTTTGTTTGTGTTTTATAATCAATAATAACAATTTTCAAAGAACTTTCTCAATTAAATAATGGACTAGATGTGACCGGCGCTAGTGACTATATTCGGTTTCCTTGAATACAATTAATAGTGAATTGCAAATGTATTGCAAACGTTGAGTGTATTTATTGCACTTGAAGATTTCTTTTACGGTTAGAATTTCGTTCGAGTGTTTTGAATATAAACTTCGTTGGAAGATATTGGTATGTTATTCCTATCATTTCTCTTGTAACACGGAATCTCATATTCAGAATTCTAATCGCTTGCAACCCAATCAGAAAGATTCTGTGTGAGCATCTCCTAAGTGGAAGCTTTATCTCACAGTGCCCGATGATACACGAATAAATACGATAAACGATAACTGACGCCCTCAAGAAATATAACCATTCCCATTGAAGGGGACCCTACTACTCCTGAGGAGAAGTAGTAAATGAGTGTGAATCACTTTCACGCAATTTGGTAGCCATCGTCTACCACCTTTATATTAGTTTCCCAGCCGCCACGATATTGCCCGAAGGGCCTCTCCCAACGGTCAGGAAAGAAAGCACTAATCCTGGTAGCCTGATGGGTTTTGCATCATCATACCAGCAGCAATCCTACCTTTGGACATACGCGCTGCTGTACAGCTTTGGGTGATCTCGTAATTTACGCGTCCAGAACCATTCTTGCCTTCGGACCTGACACGCATCCCGAGAAAAGGACATCAGCGCATATGACATTGTGTCCAACTGTGTCCCAGCTCTCTTAAGCTTCATAGACCCCTCAGAACCTGAGCAAGATTGATGGCCTCAATAAAAGAGAACCGAATGGGAGAACAAAATTTCCTCTTTTCTTAAGAAGAGAGGATACTTCTCTCCTCCTCCATACTCCTCTTAGGTTTCCAAGAGAAAAAACTTTAAACACTTCTTTTGCCGTTGGCTGAGCTGCTGTAAAAGTAAGAGCCTATAAAACAATCAGTCAATGTTTATAAGCAGCGCCTCGAAAAGGCGAGGGTCGCCGAAGATCCGAAGATTCAAATAGTTTCGCTCCCCTCAGTCTAATACAATCAAATTCAATTCAATCTAATGAAAATACAACCTGAGAAAGTAATTTAATCCAAAACATATCATTTCGATCTAATGTAATACCAGCCAACCTAGTCTTGGTCAGTTCCCTAACGTATTCACATGTGTGGTGAGAGGAAAATGCAGCGGATTTTCACTGTGCTTGTTGGGTATCCAACGTTCGTGCTGATATGAATGTAACGGTCTAACGTTGACTAACGACTATCGAATCTCTCGACGGAGCCGTTCTGTCGTACTGCTGTGTTTTTTGTTTTTTTTTTTTTGGTACATTTACAAAAGTTGAAGTGTGACATTGTTTTGTTGATTACATTTTCAATTTTTTTTTAACAAAAGAAAATTTTTTAGTGATTTTTTTTTAGTTTTTTCATATGGACTCATATATAGTACGGAAGTATTGGAAAGAATGCTCATTTTGTATTCTAATAAAACGTGGGAATACACAACCGCTCAATCAAATCAGAAACATTTTGTCATATGCACACATATATGTCTATGTACACATGTAGATACATATATATATATATATATATACATATACTGGAATGCTACGATGGCATCAATGCTACATGAAATATCCATAGAAACTGATGACTGACAGCCCAAAGCAGTACAGCGCAGACAGCGAATAAAATAGAATGGAGGTTACAGTAAAATGTACTCATGTATACGTACATGCTTAGGTCTGCAAATATCTATATATATATATATATATATATATATATA
>CCAG010016940.1:0-20492 GCA_001077435.1 Glossina morsitans morsitans | reverse complement strand
AAAAAAAAAAAAAAAAAAAAAAAAAATAAGGAATTCTAAAAAATATTCAATACAGCATAAAGCAATAAGGAAAAAAGTAACAAATGAACGGCAAGAATCATTGCATTCTAAGTGTTAACTGCTAACGTTTGGTAAATAAAACGCTTTTACAATTTGAATCCACCATCATCATCACATTTTAGCTCCTTTGTTATATCAAACCAGTAGCACAATCTGGTTTTATATAAGGATTGTGTGAATTCTCGACAAGCGTGCACATGCATGTACGTATCTTCGCAACTCACTTGAAATGCATACGATTTTACAAATGTTTTCATTCTTAAACGTTTGAGTAAGCGTTCATGGGTAAAAGTAGCTGACATGGCAATGACAATACTAATGAAGGTACTGATATTTCAAGTTAGTTAGCACCATTTTGCTATCAGCTAAGTTTACAAACTACCATATCTACGAAGAAGATATTCATCTCCATGTACATGGATATGTAGATGGCTAAGTATTAAAGTGGATAAAACAATTGATTTGCATTAGGGTGAAAATAAAAAAAAAAAAAAAACATGAAAAAAATTAAAAAGGAACGAAACAGTAATATTAAAGGAAACGAGATACATACGTTTTTTATAAAGGAAATTTTATTATTAAGTGCTTGCATGTATTTTGATCGGTGAAACTGATAAAATAACAGTTTTGCATTTGGCATAATTGAGTTGTTCAGTGCATACGGACAATGATTGTGGAACGCTCACAAATGCATTTTCGAGATTCGATACTTTTGTTGTTTGAATTGAAGAAATCTGCTGTCGAAGCCCATCAAACACTACACTAGAAGCCAATGATGATGCTGCTCCATCATATCCCAACTTGTCGGTTTTGATTTTAACGCTTTAAAAGTGTTGATTTTGATATCAATGACAAAAAATGGCCTTGAGAACCAAAAAAGTTCGAAGATGACAATGATTTGCAAGAGTTATTGGACGAAAGCCCAGCCGGAACTTTCAAAAAACACTCGAACAGCTTGGCAATTGATGAATCATTTGCAGATGTCTACCGACGTCAAGCGAACAAATGGAACGATGTGTTGTTGCAGAGAAGACCAACAATAACTGTTAGCAGACGCAAAGCCATCTTCTTGCATGACAACGCTCGGCCACACGTTGCAACAATTGTCAATGATACAACGTTGCAGCTCGAATGGGAAGTTCTGCCGCACCCAGCGTGCTTACCAGATATAGCGTCTTCTGACTGCCACCTGTTCAGATCCATGCAATGTGGCTTGACTGGAACAGGGTATCGAAATGCTGAAGAAGCCCGAAAATGGGTCGATGATTGGATTCCGATCAAACCAATATCGTGCTTTCGACACGGCATCGAAAATATTCTGATTAATATATATTGCAATAATTAATTGCAATAAATACCTTTCCCAACACAACGAAAAAATGATCAAAATATATGCAAAAACCTAACACAAATCAACGTAAAGAAAAGTGTTAATTTTCTCAAGGTTATAGAATATGAATTTCAGAATTCGTGAAGAGATAACGAGCCCCCAAACATCTGTGTACGTTTTAAAGTGATTTCCCAAACAAATATATTTAAAAATGTATAGTTGTTTACTAGTAGTGGGATCCACTTGACGATTAATTTTTAAATGATAGTAAGAAACCGTTACAATAAATTTGAGATCAATATTTACAATTAGAAAATCCTCGGTTTTGTTTCTCGATTGCAGAAGTCCGCGAGTCATAGGCTAACATACTTCGTAATTGATTGAAAGGATTGGCCTGAAAACATAAATGCATAAATTTTAATATTTTTATCCCCAACACCACTTGTGGTATAAGGATATTTTAAGTTTGTACGCATATATGAAACGTTCAGAAGACGTTTGGATAGATCGACCTTTTCTTATAGGCTTCTCTGTCTGTCTGTCCATGGTGTAAATTTAATGTCTAAGTAGTTCTTAAGGCAAGTCGACTATTCGAATAGAGTGGGAAGTTTAAAATTCTTGTCGAATTTTCTCGTCTTTTATTAACGCTACACTACATCAATAGATACGAATGCGACGCGAAAGATTTGCTTTAGTGTCGTGATTGCTGTAATGGACCTTTGTGAATTGTCATTGATATCGGTCACGAATACAAATCATGCTTAAGTTGAGAAGGAATTTAAGATCACTGTAGAACAATTCCTTGTTGCAAACCACTAAGAGAAAATTAATATTCGATGAATATTAAAAGTGGGTTAGAAGCTCTAGACTAGGATCGTTTTTGGAAAACTGTTTGATTTTAATCAACTAGTAATTTCAGATCTTTAAATACGAATTATTTTATTGGGGAAAGAGCAGAATGACTTTCTTGCCAGCTCCTTTGAAAATTGTACTTAATTAATATGTATTGAGGTAAAATGTATAGTGGGAGCTTTATTATAACGATAATGTACGCGTATGCAAAGTAAGAGGTTATCTAGAAAGAAATTTCAGAAAATTTGATATGTAATCTCTCTCTATCTCCGTATCGGTTTTCCTCTCTTTATTGTTCTTCCTTTCTTCTTTATTAGATACGTTCCTGCCAATCTAATGTATTTCACTCTTTTTTCTTTCGTCTTTCTACGAGTTCTGCTATGATAGTAAAGTTATAAAATCGCAAAGTCCTGCAGTAAAACTTGTTAACAAAGGTATCGTAAAATGGAACGTCAAAGAAGATATAAAAAGTGAAAAAAAAAAAAAAAAAAATAAAAATAATAAAAATCATCTGATAGAGGAAATGCAAGAAGGGAGAGAGAGAAACGCGTAATACGCATACTGTCAAATAAGAATATTTTATTGTGAAGATAAGAATGAAGCGCAAATGGGAATTACTTAAACCTGATTTCTGTACAAAAAATGATTTCCATAACAAAAAAATATTTTCTCAACTTTGTAACAAACGAAAAAATGCAACACATCGCATTAGAAAAACGCTCTCTGTACTTAATATAATTCCAACCCATTTATTGTTACCTTTAAAAGTGTATACATACATACATACATATATATATATATATATATATATGCGCACACATATCCATGTACTTTTGTACACTTTATATTATATTTTCCATCCATTTTTTTTTTTTTTTTTTTTTTTTTTGCTTTTTCCTTATAATACTTTCTAGCGCAACGAATTGTTTAAACATGAGTGTAGAAATATTCATAAAAAGCGATGGTGTGCCGGCTTGTTTTTTTGCGGTTAATGTTGTTTTTCCTATGTTTAAACTTAAGAGTCGCGCTGGTATAGGTTCCATTTTAAATATGTGTCTGAGGTGATGTTTTGTTTAGATGTAAATAGAAAACGTAATCCTTAATAATGTCTGAGTAGGTATTATTAAAGTCATATAAAAATGCACTCAAATTGTGAAAAAAAAAAAAAAAAAAAAAAATAAAATAAAATATATAAAAATGAAATTGTTATTATCAACAAAAAAAAAAAAAGAGGTGTTTATTATATTATATGTAATATGACGTGTGCAAATACCTCATATCGCGTGCGTTAAGTGTACCTTTATGATTTTAAATAAACATGATGTTTTTATATGTGTGTGCCTTTAAAATTAAGTAGTTCTTAAGACCCGAATGCATTATTTAAAAAAAAAGAAAAACCCAAGGAAGTATATTCGGCTCATGCCGAATCTTTTCATACCCAATACTTATCATTAATTGCGGTTTCCCTTGTCAAATTATAAGAAGTACACTTTTAAGATATTTCTCATTTACAACGTACGGCGGCATTGTCAGTATAGTAATTAATATTCGGTTCACATGCTTAGATTCGGAAAATGTTGCGTTAAAATCCCTGACTACCATATGATATTGAGAGTGTATCATCCCATATGCATAGAAAAGGTGGCAATAATTTTTAATATCCGAAAATAGCTCAGCCAAAACACTGAGGATGAAATGCAAATGTCTCTTCAATTCCGGTTAATACCGTCAGCTACTAGTAAAAGCTAAGAGTAAAAATAATTTGAAAATTTTTCGTATTCGATATCTAGGTTCTTGATCATTATTCCCGTTCTTTAAGCGAATTCTCCTTCTGGTCGAAGTTCACCTTCACGATTAAGAGAATGTCAATAGCAAACAGATCAACGAATTAAGGTATGCACATATATACATATACATATATATATATATATATATATATAGCGAGAGAGAGAGCACCCGCATGAGTGGCCGAGTAGGTAACAATCGCAAATCACAAATCTCAGTGCGAGAGAGTTTGCTTTGGCCGGACTTATAGTGAGTGTGCGCGAATTCAAATACCAATGCGATTGGAACGTACTTGCTTGTATTTGTAGTGAGTGCTAAGGTCACACACCCTCTAGGCTGCAGCCACTTCCCATCCCTTTTTTTTTTTTTGCTCCTCTTCTTTGTGATCATCATCGTCATGTTTTATGTATAGATGACATCCCCTACGTTGTTGGTCATACATACACAAATTCATATGCATATTAATTTATATGGACATATATAAGCTTTGCGAGATCTCTAATACGCATAATTTAGTATTACAAACGAAATGATAAAACTAGAGTATAAATAATCCCTGGCCCCTATACGCAGCAATTATCATAAAACGCAAAGAGAGAAAATGCCCAAGAAGTACGGCTGGAATTTGGATGGCTTTGAATTGCATGGAGCTTGTTGCATCTGTTGTTTCCGAAGAGTATCTATTAGCATATTAACTGCACTACTAAAAAAAAGCGGGCAAGTATGAAAATGGACAACTAGGCAAGAATGATCATCTGTAACTTGACAAATATACAAATGTAGAACATATAGAGAAATCTAAATAGAATTATGAGTAACGTCCTGATTTTAAGAAATTTGAAATCAATTAAATAGCGAATGTACAGAACTCTGTTTGGTTCATTTACAAGTCAAGTCAAAGCCATATTCTTTAGTGTTTTGCTTTTTCAAAAATGTAGAAAATCTAAGCGAAAATATTTACTGCATCTCAAGATTCTCAAGATATTTCTTACAATATAAATGCAGCCAGCGATTGCTAGCAGTTTCGCTGAAGAAAAACTACTTATGCTTCTACTTATAAGAGTTGCGTTGGAGAGCATCAAAAGCCTTTAATAATCAAGTAAGGGTTCGCTCATGAATCAATGTTATTAGTTTTCGTCTCCAACTTGTCATAGGTATCTTGACTCCTCCCGGCAGTTATCGCTTCATCTGATTTTGTACCTATCTCTTCATTTGTCTCGCCATCTGTCCTTCTACCTTTTCTTAAACTGTCTCAGGCTTTACCTCTCTTCCAACATATTGCCAGAAATCGCCAAATTGAGGTAAGTCGTACAAAATCGTCGGAGCCATACTGATCGTAGTGTTTCTTGGAAATCGTGCGTAAAGCAGCCTTCCAAAAAGCCTTCTATAAATTATTATCTGGATCGATCTGAAATTTAGCATAAAGTTTATATACGATTCATAAAAAACATTTCGATTTCATGTATAAGCGTTTTAAGTATTCGCGAACATTCGCTGTCGTAAGCAGTATGTAATTATCCATCCACAGACGAACAAATAGATAGAGATTAGGTGAACTCGAAATGCTACGACAATTAGGAATGTATAATGAATCTTTTATGAAAATACTATTACGTTACGAGTTCGCATGACGAAATTAATATATTTTCATATTCTTATGATCGGTTTGTAAAATTTTATTGATTAAAATTTTCGCAAAATTTTCTCTTTAACAGCCCGAATCCGAATACATCGTTAAATTTATATGCGTACATTTTTCTATATAAATATACGATAACTAAGTGTGTACATGAGATGTACGTATGATAAAAGGCACCATGCGACACCTTTATGCCAGCAATAATAAAACAGGAAATTACATTATTGAAATGTCGTACGTGTGATATGAGAAAAATCTAGGATGAATGCACACAAAATAAATAGGAAATATAACGTTTGTAACACCCAAGAACGTTAACGTGGTGATAATAACAATAACAACTACATAATGTATGTTAAAGTTAGACAAAATACATTGATACATAAGTATGAGAATAAAAAATAAAAGATAAAAAAAACGAGCTCAGAGTTGAATATTCTAATATACAAGTGAATATAAAATACAAAGTCTATATATGAATATTTCTGTGGAAAACTATTAGGTCGTTCTATAAATAATCTGCTTTAACATTTTGCTAAAATAAAATTGGCAAAGAAAACGAATTCATTCATATATTTAAAGTTCTTCCTTTTAGATCATAGTTTGATTTTTTTTCAAGCATAATTTTTTATCAAAACTTTATCAAAGAAGAAGGCACGAAGAGGAACGAAAAGAATCTGTTGGGATCAAATTGCTTTTTGGGCGCAATAAAAGTGAATATACACCGCAGCATATGCAGAAAATACTACAAAATTATTATCAATCATCAGAACATGAACATGAACATCCTTCTGAATAGTTATTATTAGTCTTCGATGCCAACGGTTTGTAAACCGCACTGAAATAATCTTCCCTTCTTCTACACTTAAATGCATAAAGGGAATGAAGTGTCGTTTGTAGTTCGCAATAATCCTTGATCTAGATGTTGAGAGATCAACGCTGGACTCATTTAAGCGGTAGATAAGGTAAGGTACGTAGATAAGAAGTATAAAGCCCGGGACCAAAGTTTTTCGCGAAAGAAGGAATAAATTTTACTCGACCATTCCCTGAGGAATATGCCAAAAAGTTTCATTTTCACAACAGAGTATACCTTCTATGAACCAAATAGTGCTTGATGGCAGAGTGAAAGTGGTTTTTTTGTTTTTTTTTTTTTTTAGTTTCTTTATAATAACATTCAAGGAAATCACTAAACATATATTTAAATGCCAACAAAAAAAAAAAAAAAAGAAGCAATTTTTAAGATGACAATACCGGAACAGAAAAGTTTAGATCGGTTTGATAAGTGATGATGCCTCAAGTCAATATTGTTTTTTAATTTTGCTTGAAGACTATCGATAATAGTTTGGGATGAAAAAGTCATATCGCTACAGTTAATATATTACTAATTATGTGTTTTGCTTTACTCGTATACTATTTTTTATTGCTGTAGAGCAGCATTACTAACATGTATTGTATTACACTAGCTCCAAAGAGTCATACACAATTTATGGGATGACTTAATATTTCTGTGTCGTATAGTGGGGAAGATGTTCCTACAAGCAGAATGTTGCATGAATATGTGAGTTATGTTTATTAAAAAGAAGCGAAAAATATCTTTCTAACTTGTGAAACAGGTAACAGGTTATTTAAAAGAAAAAAAAAAAAAGAAAAAAAAGCAGGAAGAAGAAGAAGAAAAAAGTGCAGGGAAAATATATGAAAAAAATATTTATATTGAGAAAAATTCATGATTTGATTTCTGCACATCTATACATTTACTACATATTTTATAATATGTGCGCACGTACAGATACGTATTTGTATGCAATAGCAACAAGCAAGTAATCCATGCATAAAATACGTGAAGTATTTGTGTCTAACAAATTCCTCTTGACGAAGAATATTTGCTGTTGAGTGTATATGTAAATAGAGAACAGCACAAAAAATATGCCAATTTTCCTTCAGCAATGAAATGTGGTTCGTTGGTTGGACTGACTATCAGATATATATATATATATAGATATAAATAGTAGAGACACTTAGTCTAACTGAAAAGCATAGCAGCAAGTCCGGGTATATATATATATATGTAATTTTTATACAGTGAAAATATTTCTTATGTATACCGTAACATGAAGAGACGTTGATTTCATCTCATTTTATCACCGAATCGGTTGAAATGAAAACGTAAGGTAGTCATCAGGGGTACGTGTATCTTCACTATATAAATAAACTGTGATGCAGATTTGTTCCTTTTCCGATTGTGAGTAGGTGTATCGGCGTTAAAATCGCTTGTCAGTTTTTGTCGTACACAACAAATTTGTCAACATAGCTCATAAATAAACATGTACGGGTGTGTGTGTGTGTGTGTGTGTGTGTGTCCATGAGCGCGCGCGCCCGTGTGAATGTGTATTGCTGCGTGTAAATCTCGTCATATTCATACAAAATAAGCAAAAAGAGGAGAAAGAAAACAAACCAAGTCAAGTAAGTAAGAAAACTGTATTCGTTTTGAAACGAATTTTGAATACCTGTCATGTAAATTACGAATAATACGTGAAAATCGTTCATTTACTTGTCTTTTACTAATTGCCTTGCTTTTCTAGTTCCCATTCCAAGTCCGATCACTCTAGTTCATGTCATGTCAAACTTCATAATGTTAACTTAGCCATAATATTATGAAAATCTTCTATTTTTTTTCCACTTTTTAATTGTAACACTCTTTTGGGTAGACTTTAGGGATCTTCGCTGTAAAGTGAAAGTTAACTAAACTCGAGTTTCTCAACTGAATGGTTAGGTCTTTCCATATACTCCTTAAGTGACAGAAGGATGGATGTCTATGATTTGGGTTGATTTTGCCTAAATATCTTTATTTATTTAAAAGTGTATGTGACAAATGATATCATCGAATTAGTATACCAACATAATTTGATGAATAAAAAAGCAAAAAATATTTTACATTGTGTTTTGTATGCTAATATGTTTTGTAAGGCATTGTAGCGAGCACTTTAGCTTTGCAGTTCCTACAACGTTTTAATATATATGTGTATGCGTTGAGCGGATTTACTAACACATACTTTAATGTTTTAATATTATATATGTACGTTAGGTATGTGTGTTCCGCGCGGCTCTGTCTAGGCATTGCACGACGAGTGCTTATTAAACCATGTGATTTACAGAATTTATAGTATGTGTCGTTATTGACACGATTACTCAATAATGCTGATTGTGTGTATAATGTTCAAATTATTTACATATTTTCGCGTGTGCGTGAAAAAGAAAATTTTACGTATTCCCAAACGGCGGATGACAAATTTTTATGTCGACAAATATTTCAATAAAATCTACATTCATATATATGTATATATATATATATATATACAGGCAGTAGCTGATATTTACTTATTACGAAAATGAAAAAGGACAATAACAGACGAATAAAAACATAAACAAATGCTAGAACAATCAATAAATACACATGAGTATAAGTTTCATTCTACGAATTTTATAAACGATAAAACGTGAGTTTTATCGAAAACAAAACGAAATACTTTAAAATCACATAAGCAAAGTTCGATTTCATTCCAATTTGTATATGGTGTCAATCGATTTACATTTTATTATATTACATGAAAAGCATCTTTAATGGATTCACATTTTAATCACACTAATGTGCACTGATTTATATGATTTGATTTATAAGGCAGATAAGATAAGTTATTCACAAAATCACTTACACTTAAGTCGTTTAAAATATAATAGGTTCTTGCATGTATTTTGATCATTTTTTCACTTGAAAAAGTTACTTACTAAGAATACTATATATGCATATATATATATATATATATCACTTTTTCTCATCTTTCTGGCAACATGCCGATACCGTATCGGAAGAATGATATTGGTTTGGCCGAGATTCAATCATGGATTCATTTTCAAAGCCCGTGGCAATCAAGCCATGTTGCGTAGATCTGAACCAGTGACAGTTAGAAGACGCTGTATCTGGTGAGGGCGCTGGATGCGACAGAACTTCTCATTCGAGCTGCAACAATGTCTCCTTGACAACTCTTGCAACGTGTGGCCGATCGTTGTCTTCCAAGAGGTTGACTTTGTGTCATTCAACTTGTTCAACTGATGTCGATAGACATCTGCAGTAAAAGTTTGATTTGATTTCAGAATCGTGGCATTTCATCGTTGTGTACAATGGTTATACGCATTACCTCATTACTTTCATCAATAAATGTCGCTGATCAAAATACATGCAACCACCAAATAATTGCATGTAGAACTCATTGAAAGTAAAAATACATTCAATTAAGCAGAAACTCATATCAACCGATTGAAAAGCTTTCTGAACATCAAACCGCAATATCAACTCGCAAATTAAGCTCATCTCTTGGAAAAGTGCTTTGTGCGTTCGGTGGAGTTGTGTTAGCATAATTCATTTTGAGTTAATGAAGAGGAGAGGAACAGTTACTGCTCATTTGTACCACCAGCAATTACTTGTATTTAGAGCTACTGAGAAAGACGGCATCTTTAGTTCACAGAACAGGTGTAATATTGCAATATGACCATGCCCGGTGCCAATGTAGTGAAATTTACTCAGGATAAAATCAAAGAATTACCACGGGAAGTTTTACCACTCGTGACATAGATGATTGCATAGTATTACTCCTGCTGACAATCGTTCCTTCAGATCTCTGGAGCATTATTTAAGAACTAAAAGATTCGCTTCTGTAGAAATGAATTATGTTTTCCTTCACAAATTCCGGGGTTGTGTTAGAAAGGGATTGAAAGTTTGCGGGAAAGGTGCTGCTGCCCTTCATAATTATGGAGATTATATAATAACTTAAAAAATAAAAACTTGAATTTATTAGATTTCAATACAATTGATTACTTATGGGTCCCCTAATAAATACAGCACATCTCTACACACATAAAACGGACGCAATATGACAAAACTGGTGGTTATTTACCGAAACTCTCTCTCTCTCTCTCTCTCTCTGAACCGTCAGCAGCATTGAATTGGAGTGTACTATTTTGCTCGTTGCATTTATAAGACGTCATGTCTCCTGATCACCATTGACTTCAGGCAGTGAATTACTGCCTGTTCGAGCCAGGCTTCAATTGTTATGACGAGATCCAAGAATTTGATGCTGGTAGAGATAGCCTTAAAGAAGCACCTGTACTTTTTTCACGGAATTCACATTCTACCTAGGCACCGAGATAGAAGAAGTAAGCAAAACCGTTAGCCATAAACTTGAATAAAATATCTTCGGCCTTTTTTTGATAACATACGTTCGACTTGATAAAAAATAAATAGGGAATTATTCAGACTGCCAGCATGTTAATGCATTGAAAGTATATAAAATTTACAACTTCGACGTTTAAATATAAATTATTTTAAACTATAAAAATGTAAGAACATATTATACTTATAGATAGCGTACAACATTTAGTTTAGTATGGTCATTCACTGATGATAGCCTTGTTATTGGAGGATGCATCAGACGTCAATTGACGTGGTCCAAATTTGCGATTGTTTCGGTTACAAAAACTACAAGTTAGACTCTGCTGTCACAGAAGGGCTTGCTTTTCGTGAGAGTCCCCAATGATTTCGAAAATTCAGACCTATGCTATCCAAATCTACTACGATTAACTCACTATCGACCAATTTCCATCATACAAAATGGAATATTTCCATAAAAATAATATATAAATAAAAAATGAATATAATGTAAAATATTAAAAACTAGAGGGTTTAATATTTCATAACAATCCTTATATGCGATAATGCCAAAAAAATAGATCTACCCAGTCCAAATTTGGTACACTTAAGCTTTTGTATCAAAATTTTCAAAAAAATTTTTCACTTTTGCCATATAAAGGCTTATTTTTGATTAGAACTGTTATATGGGGAGGGATACAAAAAACCCGGCCTACCCGGTCCAAATTCGGTAAAGTTAATTTTTATGTGAAATGTGTGTCATGTGCATTCAAAAGCGCATATAACCCACACGTTTTTTTTTTTGTTTTTATTTTTATTATTTATTGATAATTATTTGTGCAGAAAAATAAAACTTATTTATATACACACACACACACACACACACACAGCTTATAATACTCAATTATTTTTACAGAAGCGTTTCCAACAGGTTGTGTAAATATTCTTTACAAGGAGTTTTAAATACCGATATTCTGTTAATTTCTTTTAAATCAAAAGGTAAATTATCACATTTTCTATTTCCAACGTAGCCTATTCCTTGCTTTGTCTTTCCAAATCTACATCTCGTATTTCCTAAATTCATTATATTTCTCGTATTGATGTGTGATTGATTTTATAAATAAACCGATTTGGATATATGTGCTGGAACTCGATGCTCATGTTCTCATTTAATTAGTAATACCGACTTACATCCATTCTTCCATAGTATGGTTGTTTTCATAGCTTGCATGCAACTTTCAATGGTTTATTTTGCACCGCTTGTGTATCTTCGTTTGCACAAGATTCCAATTCCTCTAGCTATTCTCGTTTTCAACTTTCATATATGTGTGTTTGTGTGTGTGTGTTTGTGTGTGTGTGTGTAAGTGCCAAGATGGCACTTGCTTTGTAATATTATTCCCAGATATTTTTCTGTATGAGTTTTCTTTAAGCTTGTCCCGTTACATACATATGGAAGGATCTGATGAGATCGGAAGATTAAGTCTGAAGAGAACCAATTTTGTCTTTTCAGAATTGTGTATCGGGCGATTTAAGCGTGTAAATTCTATTAGTAGAGATGCATCTCTTTCAATATAGGTTTTTAAAGCTAAATTATATTTGAAGAGGTATAGTACAAGCACACATCATACGCAACCGTTAAAAGTTTCCCATTTACACTAAGGATATTTATGCCGTTTATGTGTAGTGAAGACAGCAATCGAACTAAAGAACTTCCTTAGGGCACTTCATACCTTATTGGATTTTTGCGAATTGTATATGCGTTATCCTGCACATATTGTTATCTATTAGTGAAGTAATTTTTAAATCATAATAATTCCATTCCATACCACAATACCATACAAAGATAATTTCCATTGTATTCTATGATGATTTATAAAATCAAAAATCTTCAAAAAATTGTAAAATATTCCGCCAACACCACGGAACCCGTCATCTAAGCCATTGCAAACGTATCTGGTTACATCTAAAACCGTGGCATCGGTTATATAATCTTTCCTAAAACCAAATTGAAAAGCATACAATTATTTCCTTTCATTCATATATACTGACATATGCCTACCGTAGATAATCTTTTTTGAAAGTTTTATCATTTGCAGGAGGGCAAGTCCTGCATTTCTGAATGTGTGTCTGAGAAAATTGATTTCGCTACCGGTGTAATTTCCACTGAAGATTCCTTTACAAATTTTCGTGATACATTTTATCGTAACCTTGGCTTTCAGTGACTTAAATATCACGAATTCCGTACTGATAGTGTCACGATTGAAACAACGAGGTAATTGCGACATACGTCTAAACAAATTGATTGCGTCTGCTTGTTGAATTTTTATTCGTCATATGAAATTTTTCGCAGACTTAATAAAATAATTATTAAGACAGTCCACTTTAATTTGATCAGAATTTATGCGTTCTTCTTGGGAAACCTTAATCTATTTCTCTCTTGAACGATGTAACGTAGTAGTAGATAAGTTTCCAATATTTGTTTTCAGTTTGCTTCAGCATTATTTCCGCTGCGCACATAAAAGGCATCAACATAATCCTCAGTTGTGACTTTGATTACTTTGCTTGTACTTTTCGTTGAGTTTTTTGAGTCAGAACAGTATTAGTTCTTCTAGACTTTTGTTTAGCCAAGGTGTCAACTCGAATCGGATATATTTCTTATGGTATCTTAAACCTTTCTGAAAAGTTACATCTATGTCGCTTTGGTTCTGCTTTTATGATAAATTTCAAAGCATACATTACATGCGAGTAAATTGAAAAGAAGCAAAGAGTTAACGTCATATATATATTTTTCGAAGATTTTCTTGATAATGCTGACAGGCACTGATGCCAATTAAGAACTCAACATTATTTACTAGTTATCGGGCACGTGAAAACCCTATTACAGGCCTCCTGAAATTAACAAAAGTTTTTGATTAGTTTTAGTCGTCATTCCGCGTATCGTTCTCTTTATTGTTCCATACGTAGAGCCTTGAATCTTTAAAAATTTGAAAACTTTCCAACCAATCGCTGAAAATCTCTACCAATCATCGATTTAAAACCGGAAGCAATGAATTATCAGAACCATCTACAGACTTGATATGAAATAAACGAAACTTTTTACAATTTTCTTATATTACTTACTATCACGTAAGGTGACAAGTATTCAAGACTCAGTCCTTTTACTTGTTGTTGTTATTTTTTTTTTCTATTCCTTGGAATATTCATACGAAAAACGTTACCTTCTTTCGCTTTGAATATAAAAATCCTTTGAAAGCATCACAAAATGGTTTTGTTTTCTCTTAAATTTTTCGTTTCATTTTTTCATTTTCTTTAAATATCACTAAGTGTTTCATTTTCCATAATTTATAACCAGGATAACTAGAATTTCCTTAAAAAGAGGTTTCACTAAAGAAATATGGAAAATGGACGACTTTGCTTGTGAACACATATCGTAGTATATGACAACAGCTAAAACGTACTAAAGCTTAAGCAAAAAAAAAAAATAAAAAAAAAAAATTTGAAGAAGAGAAATAAAAGAAAAACTGTCACATTTACCATCACAGTTACTAGTTGATAACTTAATTTTTGTTAACACTTGTCATAGGAAATGACATTTTGGTTTGTACGGTAAAAATATATTCATTTTACATATACACAAACACATATACGAACACAATAAATGAATACTTATACTTGTCGTAGGAAGCATACTAAGATAGTCAAACGCTTGTAATACATAAGCATGGAGTAGTTATGGGATATGCTTTACTATAAGCTCGCACTATAAGTTATATAACTATATACTTATTTTGAAGCAATAGGAGAATTAATTAAGTCTGGTCATCTATTCGAATCTGAAAGTAATATTTTCGTCGGTAAAGTATTGTTTAAAACCGTCAAGTTGACTTGTATATGGCCTGCCATCCCGGGCACTGCGTAGCGAGACTAAAATTTTTCGTCTTTCTTTAAAGATTGATTGCTTTTTTGGTGGAAGTTAGACATACAACAAATCTATCGAGGGATTCCCTCGTAATAGTCCGCAATAAGTCCGCAAATTATATACATATATATCGTAGTATTTAATTTGGTCAGAATGTCGGCTCTGCGGTTATCTTTTGTGAGCCATCGAAGTATGCTGTGCTACTCTATGCTTTCAGTCAGTGTGTGTGTGTGTGTGTAGGGCTTCTAATATATTCTGTTTTTATTATTTGGCTACAAGGTGAAAGACGAAAGAAGCAATATCGTCAACTATATTACCGTTGCGTTCTTGTTGCTCGTTCGAGAGTCATTACTGCTCCATAGCCCATTAGGCACATGACATAAAATCATTGATGCGACACATTCGGCCCAAGTCGGATATAATTTCATCCTTAATTCTTTCTTGCCTTAAGATCTAAAAAGTGAAGGGTAAAAAAAATTTTTTTTTCTTTTTCCGGAACTGATCTGTGGAAAAATTCAGTTCCACGCGTCCGTATACAAAACTGTATACAATTCACAAACAATTTGCATAATTAAAGAAAGAAAAATTTCCGACGCAAATGGAAAATTGTTATAACCAAAATTTGTTAAAACTAAATTAATTACTTAAGGGGTAAAGGAATTCTTTTTTTTTTTTTTTTTTTTTAAATTTGATATTTCGCAGTGAGTTGACTATGGTTGGAGTGTGGTCGTTGCTTTATAACTTTTAATACAATAGAGTTTTATATAAAATTTCCAACTTAGTTGGAAGAGAATTTGTTACAAAAAAAAAAAGACAAATTCTCGCACAAGATGAATGGTCGTGTGTTACTAAAAATATTTATGCAATTTTTTCTATTTAAAATTTAACCCAATATTAAAGTTAGTTTAGGTGGATGTGTCTCATATTAAGATTTTTATATTATGATAAAGCCGTTGCGCGTTTTTATATTCTCGCTATGCTTCTTCATATGCGTAATACCAATACCAGATGTTTATCGTGGCGTATAAGCTACTTTTTAGCTTCGTTGCTTAAACTGAAAAAATAATGCATACGTCAACATGCTAAGAGCAATGCATGCGACAAAAAGAGAATAGGGAGAAGTGTAAGAACATTTAAGCGTGTATATAATTGAAAAGAAAAGAAAAGAAAAGAAAAGAAAAGAAACGAAAAGAAAAGAAAAGAAAAGAAAAGAAAAGAAAAGAAAAGAGAAACAAAACAAAACGAAAATAAAGATGTTTTCTTTCATTTCTTGTGTATTGTAATAAAATTGTGAAAAATACCTTTCGTGGAGGATACCTATTGCATGAAAAGGTCTGAAAATTCTTCAATTAAGATGTTTACTAGAAAGTAATTAATATACTCTTGTTCTCTAGAGACCTCTTCAAACCTTTTGCGCCTTTTACCAGCTGCCACTGAGGACTGGGAGCATATTAATTTTATCGCACTGCTTCTGACACTTATTGCACTAGAAGATCTCATGAACTATTAACATTCCCTCCTTCTCTACCTCTCTCTCTCGCTTTCTCACCGTCTCTCTAGTTATCGGTTGTTCATGCGTCCTTAGCGTTAATCCACGGTCTCTACACAGAGATTGAGTTACAACCATATCGTCAATTGCTAAAAGGGCAAGGATCTTAAAAAGCCATCTGAAAATTGTTCCGAAAGCAACAGTGAGCTGTGCATATTTATTATAGGGCGAATATTGGATAATTACCATTTTCTGTGGGCCCATTCCAAGTGATGTCCGGCACACTTGGTGCCCTTTCTATAAATTAATTAATCAAGTATGTTAATATTTTCAGCCTTTTAAGTAGATATGGATTCATATCAGAAGATTTCGAAGTTTTTAGTTTAATTTTTGTGGCGATGAACAGTAAGAATTCTACGGGCTGATAGGTAAAAGTGGATAAATCAGCATTTAACAAATTTTCTAAATCATTTTGATATTTTGCCTAAATTGCGAAGAGAACTACAAATTTTCCGATATTATACTCGCGATAGTAGTTATGATGGTAAGAATATGAATGTCAGAAGTCAAAGTCAATTCTTTAGTTAAGACTGTCAGTAGAGCAGAATTCGAACAATCAATCAATCGGAATTAGTCCGTTTTGCGTTTCGTTATTGCAGCTTAGGATTGTGACTACAATTGTAATTCTCATCCGGCAAAGCGTCAATTTTTCAAAATGTCACAAAATATTCATCAGAGTCATCGGAAAGTTCGATCGGAAACTTATTCCGATTTGTTTATCTTTTTATTTTATTCATAACCCCGCTATTTTGATCGGTTCACAAATTTGGTGGAAATCGATGTCCATAAAGTGACGGTAGGTCAAACAAGAAGTTGCTGTTTTAGTAGCTGAGCGACTTGAACCTTAACATGTGCTTATATAAGAAAGGAAATTACAAAATATAGTAATTAGTTATACTTGACAATAAGAGTGGAGTCCGTTCTAAACTTTCATTAATCGGGTGTTATTCCGCGAACTTTTTAAAGTATAGATGATAGCTTCATAAACATTTACAACCGAGTAAAAGCGATTCTTCAGATTCTCGATTGTCTGATGAATTCCGTATCCAATTTTTCTAATAAACTAATGCCTTGCACGAACGTTCCAGAAGAAACGGTGTTCGTCTTCGAAATTTTCAGGTTATCAACTGTCGTTTTACTAATATTTCGATTAGCGACGTGAATTTTCAATTGTACTCACTGTAAACTGTTACTGCTTGTCCTCCACATATGTTAAGAGCTCATTCTATTCATTAAAATGACGCAGCGCATAAAATAACTTTTCGTTTTTTGTTCTCTCATTTCCCTACTATTTACTGCACTGCTTTTTGCATTTTACAAACTTATAATGGCAATTTCGATGTGTGCACAAGAAACCAAATTCATTCATACGATGCCGGATAATATCGAGTAAAAAAAAAAATATAAATAAAACAAAGAGAAACATATACGTCAGATCAACACGTTTTTCATTAATCATTCGTTGTCTGCATAACACAACGCTGATGAATAAACATATGCTTAACTTTGTTCTTGTTTTTGGCACAAATTTTACAAAACAAATCTAAATACTTTGATAATCTCTACACATATCAGATGACTTTTCCTAAATTAAAATTTTTAATATTTTATAATACTATTCACCATCTACTGCTTTCTATTATTGTTGCTTGATATCTTCTTTTTTTTTTTTTTTTTTTTTAATCACTGACACGTATTTAATTTACCAAATAATCGAAGTTACGGGCGTAACAAATGTCAGAGGAGTTTTCACATTTCTCTATGAAGTCTTTTAAGATTTCTATAATATATATATGCGTGCATATGAATTGATTTACGAATACGAAGATAAGATAACATGAGAAAAGTTGTGCTTAAAGTAAATTAAATTCAATTTAGACAATGCTTAGCCGAGAAAGTAGAAAAAAAAAGAAAACGAATCAAACGTTAGTGTGCCAAGTGAAAAAGTAAAATTGTCGACAAAGAGGATTAAAGGAGCGAACTCCAAGCCCCTTTTCAGTTGTTTCTTTGTAATATGCACACATTTTCGCCGAATTATCATCAACACGCAGATTATCGAAAATCGCCAGTTGAGAAATTTAATAAAAATTTGAAAAAACACTTTTTCCTTAGCGTCGTTGAATGGGAACGCAGTAGTGTTCTCGTCTCATATATAACTTACAAATAAACCCTAGAGGCTGCTTATGATTCGCCCGCCAACTACTGCGATATAGAAATTTTTCTGTTGATATTTGCGACCAAGCGTTTCGATCGGAAAGTTTAACAGTTTCTGGGTTATTCTTATTTTTATTCTCAGTTTTTTACCATAGAGACCCTATGTGTTATACCCTTCATTACGTTTGACAGAGAGTACGCGAAGTATGCGCGAACGCACCTAAGACCAAGAAAGATTTAAAATAGATGCTACCTGGCTTTCAAAATGTCTGTCCGCCTGTCCTTCTTCCCATGCACTGTCTATTCGTACGGTTTTGTGTTCAATGTGCACGTCGTATCAATTAATAACCACAAGGTGGCAAGGGTCTGCAAGTTTTTATACCTTGAATCCATATTGCACGAAGACAGGGACAGCGACGTGGATATAAAAAGAAGCATATAAATGGCTATCAACTTACACGAAATATCAGAAAATTGTAGTAAACCGGGAAATGATTCGCCTTCGTTTCACGAAATGCCTCGTATGGTGGGGGACCGTATATCTTGTAGGCTCGCGGACATTAAAAACCAGTACAATGAATAGACTGGAAGCCTTAGAGATTCAGCGTATGAACTCCTACACTTAATAATCGAAGTAATGTATCGAAGGGCGAAGAGGCTTTGGCAGAAAATAAATGTTGTGGCTGCGTAATATTCGGAAATGGACAGAGCCGAGAAACGTCGATGGAAGTATACTGAGACGCCCTTAGTGCTTTAGTTGATAGGCAATAATACTATGTAAAAATGTGTTCACCTATGTCCAGTAATGGATAAGTAGTAAAGGAACAAGAAGAAATTTCATCGCATTCACAGTTGAAATTTTGTATTGTGTCGTACACAGCGACAGCGCGAAATCTCAAATGGTACTTCTTTTCCTAGTTGACCTGTTCAGTCGTTCGACTGCCTAGCTTTCTAATTGCCGTTCGACCATCCTTAGGTATGTTTGTATTGTTAGTACCTCGTCAGTCCGATTGTCCATTGTTTCATTCCTTATAAACTCGCAACAGCGAAATAGAGAACTGAATTTTGTTATATAGATCAGTGCTGCAGATCGAGCTTGACGGTGCGCGTATCTTCGTAATCTTCGTAATCTTCGTAAGGGGGAAATGTAGATAGTACCTAAGCAAAAGCTCATTTTTGTTTTTTTTTTTTTTGTAAGAAGGCAAGAACTATCTGTATAAGGCTTTGATATAAAATCGAAAATGAAAACTTTTTACGATCACGTAAAAATAATACGAGTCAGGTTAACAGGCCTGGCATTTTGCAAGTGATATAATTTTCGTGCTTATTTTTCTTATTTTTATAAATAATTCTAAATAAGCAATGATCGTTATTTGAAAGGAAATATTATGCTTTTGATTTTAGTTTTTGCTTAGTGAATTATTTCTTGGATTTATCCTGCAGCTCTAATTGCGGTCACAGTTGTGAATATTGATTGATAATTTGCCAACTATTTGTATTGAAGAAGAAGAAGAAGTTTATTTCATCTTATTTTGTAATTTTGCTATGTTTGCCTTTGAGTTTTGTTGCGGTTATTGTGGTTTTAGGGCCACAACTCTATTCCATCATGTTTTTCGTTTTACATAAGTCTATTAACAAATCTTGCTTAGGCTAAGCATTTAAGTAAAATAAATGTTTTATCAAGAGGTAAATCATTTTGCTGCAGGTTAAGATGCCTCTGTTTTATCAAATATGGTATATATTGTGTTTACTTTATTTTCAGGTATTTCCACTCAATGGATTGTTGAAAATTATAAGCGAACACAAACTAGTGCAACTTAAACAACTAACTAAAAGTTAAACAATATTTTTCTAATTCAATTATTTACATTTAGTTGAATTTGATAAATTCTTTAGGTTCTTGTATTCAAGTATCGGTTTGGGGGGTGAAGGGGGTGGGGGGGGGGGTGGTGGGATTTATTCCGTAGTAATAATCAATACACTTTTTTGTTTCTTTTATTATAT
>CCAG010016939.1:0-71262 GCA_001077435.1 Glossina morsitans morsitans | reverse complement strand
GGTAATATTCTACGCTTTTGTTGCTTACTTTAATATACTCACTCACTCACTCACTCACTCACTCATACGTTGTATAAAAAGTGTACCCGTGTGTATGAGTTAGTTAGCAATTCATTTGTACAAAACTTTTCGAGTTTATAAACATACAGCACAGTCATCTATACCTTTTTCTATACATTTATATATGTGTATATATGAATATTGTTGTATGCATATGTAAAGTAGAATTGTCTCTTATGTAACAAAATATTTATATGAACTTTTCTATAATAAAAGAAACTTTTTGTTTTTCTCCAGTAACCAAAGTTCTTTTCTCTTCCTTTAGTTCATTGCAAATTGTACGCTTAAATATTTTATAATGTAAAAAATATTGAGCTATAACGACTGACACCGAAATTTTAAATTAACTGATGATGTCTTCACGATTAAGCTCAATATTTTTTGTAGTTCATTAGTTCATAAGTTAAGGGTATGTGGTCGCCATGTGCAGATATGATACAAACGAAAAGTTTTTGGTTTTATGTTAATCTGTTAGTTAGATATATGAGTTTTGATTTTTCTCACAGTCCAATTAAAGATAAATGAAGCATTAGATCTATACGAAAAGTTTTATTATACTTTATTGCACTTTCGAAAGAATTTTTGGTTGGCTTTGTCCGCACCAATCTGAATCATATACAGATAATTAGCAAGCTTTAGTAAATGTCTATAGATGTTTAGTTTTTTTTTTTTGTTTTTTTTTGTATTTTTTATTAACATTTTTTCAATTCGAAATGTTAAATATTTTACAAGCAATTATCCTCTTAATAATCATTTTAATATTAAAACAAGAGTTTATGTTTGCTTTGAAAGCATAGTTAATCTGTCATTTCATGCAATTCAAAGCACTTGATGACAAAAATTGTTTTGTTATGACTTTGCTGTTTGGAAAATAACGTCAAACAAACAAACAAACGAAGAATGCATTTACAAGTAATAATATCAAGCATTCAGCTATAAAATTCAAACCAACAAAAAGTGTTGTGAATGGTTAAAATTCTATACACACATATATGTAAATACATATATATATGTATATCATATATGTATATATTTAAATGACTGGAAAGCGCTGCAGAGGAAAACCAAGTCAAAGGTTTTCAATTATTTTGGTTTTTACAGGGCCTTTTTATCTATTAGTAAAGGTTCGTTCGAAATAAGTTAAACTCGTCGTTTTTGTAGAATGTAAACAACCGGCAGGAGAATCTCATGAGTTAGAGGCATTTTGTGTGAGCATTAATATGATTGGTAATATGAAAAGTATTGAGCTTTTAGGGTTACATTACAATCCCGTCACTGTGACACTTTTGTGCTTGCTTCTCAAGAAATTGTGTCATATGGGTATTAGTTTTCACTCATCTCTCTGTCGCGCACTGGCTTAACATTATTGAAACAGCTTTGCACACACTGATCTGAGGGCGGCAGCTTTAACCTATCCGGTAAACGAAGTATTTGCTCAATTTCCGACCGTTCGTAGAAAGTGCATCAATAATGCGTCCCTCACTTTGTTAATTCACTTCTTTCCCTTATCCTTTTGAACGCTAAGTAACGATCTGGTCGCTTCTCGTTCGAATTCTAAGATATCGTAATGCTAACGTATCTATAATGACCTGTGCCTTTAACATCTGACAGAACGTTCTCGCGTTACAATGAAGTGTTGTGAAGTCTTTTCTTGGCTTCGCCACAACCTTTCTACAGCTGAAATGTTTTCCAAGGGCAATGAGGGAATGAGGACTGAAGTTTCAGTAATACGCTGCTGTTTGAATATGCTTCGAAAGCAAACGATTTACTCATATAGAAAAAATCACTTTAATCATGTACATCACCATGTTCCATCGGGGCTGGTCAGTGTATCCTTGCTAAATGAATTAATTTCTTATTGGAACACAAAATAATTGTAACTGTTTTTTATAGTATATGATACTCTAAATGATAGTAATAGTGACGTTAGGCAGTATGTAGGTAAAGCCTCTTAACGAATGGTGGCAAAAAATTTAAATTTCATTTAACTCATAAGCATCAACTTTTTGAAATGAAATTGTGGGGCCCTGCGGTTGGCGGCCGCACAATTCAATTTACTATTTAGCATTTTTAGCGGTCTATATATGAATTTTGTTTTTATCAATTTCCACGTTTATTTTGCAATTCTCTTTTGTCTCTTTAGTGTTGTCTGCCGTGGCTATTGTGGTGGTGGCACAACAACTAAAAGCCAATCAAGAGGATCCGTGCAAAGTGAAAGGTCGTGTGGTGGGTGATGTTACTCATTGCGATCGCTATTGGGAATGTGTCAATAATCAACCGGAATTGTACGATTGTCCGAATGGTCTCGTCTTTGCCGGTAAACATCGCGGTGTAACGGAAGGCTGCGATTATCCATGGCGTGCCAACTATTGCGATGGCAAACAATTAGCAAGTGAGTATTTGGGTTTTGTTTTTCGCTCTTTTTTTCCCCTCCCCCCCCCAGATTTTCCTTTTATTTTCTTTCGTACATATGCATGCTTGGGATGAGATACGTATTTGCAAAAATGTGTGCACAAAAATCCATTGTATTAAAGCTGCTCTGTCTAAAGTTCAATAGTGTCACGTGTATTTTAATTTTTCTTTAATTCTCTTTCATTGTTAGTTACACAGTAACAGTAAAACGTTTTGAATGGTATTAATTTATATGTGTGCTTGAAATGCACGTTACTGAAGTATAAAATGTTTAAGATACTCTTTGATTATCGTTACAGGATATTATGACAATTTCATTTAGAATTTTTAGTTGAAAATGATTTTAAAAAAATTTTAAATGCATATGTAACGTTTAATATATAACATAATATATTATATATATATATATATATATATAAAATTTTTTTTTAGCGAAAAAATGCCTCCTTGGCTTATTAGAGAGTCTTAGTAGAAGATTGTTGTTAAAGTTTGATCATAGGCCTTAAGCATAAGAACGACATCGAAATTTATCAGGCTGTCGGTGTTATGTGCGTGCGTCTTTACAAATTATTTATAAAATTGACTTGTTATAGATTCTGCTAGAAAGCAATTTCTATCCTTAAGGTACGTTATTGGAGATTGTAATCTCTTCCTATCTTATCAGACATCCTCAGATATAGGAATAGGAAGAATTCGAAAAGCGCAATATAAGTCAAGTTCTTTTAAGAAAGCCGATCGCTTTTTAATAACGACTGCTATTTAGAATGCCTCGAGCATATTATGGCGTAAACTGTTTCACACATTTCTCTTTGTCAGTATCTTCTTAGTAATTCTCTTCGGTCAAGTCTGAGGAACTTGAGGAATTTGCATTTTGAAGAACGCAATAACTTTATCTTTTCGTACGGAATGTTATATCTTTCCCATATTCTAGTCAACCATATATATATTTGTTTGTAATCTGAAATAGAGTCACAGTTATTATAACGACTCCTGCTTGCCTGCTCTACCCGCTGCCCAGAATGGTATTATTGCACTTGCATTAACGCTCTCAGCTGAAAATTAAGCATTAAACGTAAAAATAGGCAAACTCGACTCTCAACACTCTGAAATTAAGTGAGAATCTAAGAAGATTTGGAAGAACAACAAACCCAATAACATATATTAACGCTTACATTTGGAATCTCCAAAAGCTGTTGTTCCAGATCTAGATAATGTCGTAGGAAAATTCGCAATCGTCTATTCCTGCCCCTGATATTGGATTAGTCGCTGCGTTCGCTAACATTTTATTCGTTGCTACTATATCTGACACATGTTCACTGCTTGAGTTATTAGTTCGCAGTGTTAGCAAGCGGACATTTATATTTATTGAATTTCTTCTTTCACGGCGTCTTTTGCCTTCCAGATTTTGCGGAGAGCTCTTCTGTTTACGCATATAAAACGCGAAATACATCAATAGTTCATAATCATTTTTTTTGGACAAAATTTAACCCAGTTTGTGCTACGGATATAGATAAATATCTATCTATAAGCTATCGTCCCGTATTTCAAATTTAACTTGACGTACGACACTTTACAATCATAAGCGACATGTCAGCGTGGTATCTGTTATGCATATTTGTAAAGCATTGAGTTTTAAACAAGCAAGCTTGTTGGATGGTTGTACACATGCGGAGTAAGTGTGTGGTGTACAATTTAAAAATAAGAATAGATAGTAATATTATCATGATCGCTATGTTATAAGCTAACTGCATGTTGAGAAGATTGCAGTTGTTGTACGAGTTGATCGCAACAGTCCCCAGTTAAGCAGACAACTTGCGTTTTTAGCACATGGATGAATTCCGAAAAAGCGATTTACTTATTGATTTCATTTCAAAATTGTTCGTCTTGCATGTCATTTTTTTGCTATCGAAATTTACCTAACTCGCCTAACTCGTGAACAAAAATTATTATGTAATCTACGTTAGAATTATCTTAATGTAACGGTAACTTCTATTTGCATGTTAGATTAGATTACAGTGGTAGGGAAGGCTGCTGATCACCTGTCCGCAATATTAACAATCAAAAATTGTCGACCAAACCGTAATCTGTATTAGCGAATAGCATTCTCTTTTATGCGCACGTTCTTGTCCTCTTCGTGATGGTCTGTCTTTCCGAGAGCCTTGCGAAATCCCCTCATTAATCGTAATGTAGGAAGTAGCGATTTGAAAATGCCTTGCCTACACATCCCTAATTTTCATTCAATTCAAATTCATGAACGAAAATTGAACTGGAAGTTGATTAAAGTGTTTAAGGTTCATTTCAAGGCAAAGCTGTCTTAATTATTCTATTTATGATTTATCAAATTTTAAGTACATACATATATGCATAGATAGATAGATACATGGATATGATTGTACAAAGTCATTTCAAACTTACGAATCGGCTGTTTTGCTGTCACTCGCTTGAGTCTGTGTCTGATCAGAAGAAAAACACATTGAATTCTTTCAATTTAAGCCAAATTGGTTAATATACCGAATGGCCAAAAAAAGCAGGCCGAAACAACAACGGCAGCAACAAATATTTCAGATTCTATTAAACACAATTTATGGACGACAATACCAAAGCAACCAGGCAACATGTCCAGATACAAACAATAACAACGTATATAAGTATATATGTATGTATATATATATATGTATGTATATATGTATATATATATATATATATATATATATATATATGTATACTTATGTATGTACGTATGTATATATTGAGCATTGAGTAGTCGAAATACCAGAGCATTTCAATTTAGGCATGATTTTATGTTCGTTTATATGTTGTTGCTGTTTTTGTTATTGTTATTGTTGTGTTTGCCGTTGTCGCTGTTACTATACACGTATTTCTGTACTTCTTGGTTTCAATTTGCATCAAATGGTTGGCCTAAAGATTTCTTATGTGTGCGTGATGCTATTTACTTTACCTCACCTTTGTTGGCACTATATAATAGCAGAGCACAGTACGGTGAATTGAGTGCAGTGGCCGGTGTGTACTTCATCTTGTTGTAATCTCTGTTGTTTGAATTAATTGCGAATGTTTT
The DNA here is from genome assembly GCA_001077435.1 of Glossina morsitans morsitans. Taxonomy (NCBI): domain Eukaryota; kingdom Metazoa; phylum Arthropoda; class Insecta; order Diptera; family Glossinidae; genus Glossina; species Glossina morsitans. Next base: position 65,714 of record CCAG010016939.1, on the reverse strand, counting down.
TTCGTTTTTTTTTTTTCAATTTTTTTTTTGTTTTTTTTTTTTGTTTTCAGCAGCTGCAGTTACTGTTGTCGTTGTTAATATGGTTGTTGTTGCAGTTGTTTATTTGTTTGTTTATGCTTCTTTTTCTTTTGCATCTTTCAACAGATGGTCCAATTTCCACAGAACATTGCGACTGGTTATATGGCATATTTGGTCATGAAACATCATGTACACGTTACTGGACTTGTTGGAATGGTACAGCAACTGAGCAATTGTGTATCGGCGGTTTGTTATACAATGAAAATGCACACAGTTGCGATTGGCCGGAAAATGTCGATGGTTGTCAAAAGCATCGTAAGTATGGCAGACATTAGACCAAGTAACAGCTATCCATTCAGAGATGTAATCTAATATATATATATACATATATATTTATATTAACCATGATTATGAGGTTTAACTTTTGAATTTGGTTATTACAAGAGTTGTCTTAACATCCATGATAAACTGAAATAAATTAAAAAAAAAAAAAAAAAAAATACTCAAAACATTATTATTATGGCATTTTGACTATGAAATGTGTTTGTTTGCAAATGTTTGAGTTTTCGTTAATTATCACCTAAAGTAGTTCAGACTTCATATATGTTATATATATATATATATATATGAAAAAAGTTTCGTAATAATTTCGCATAATAGCGCCGATGAACGTAGGAAATTTTATATAAAACAACTTTTGATTACCGACATTGATTTATCGGCTTTATTATGCTTTTATATATGCACATTAACATTCATATGCCTGTTTGTAATAGTTCTCTCGTTTTCCTTTTTGTTTTTTTTTGTTTTTTGTTTTTTCTTTTGCTTTTCTGTTTGCTGTTTGTTCCACTTTAGCTTTGTGCAATGATGACGCCAATGGTAATGTACCATTGGGTAAATCATGCAATCGCTATTGGCAATGTCAGGGTGGCTATCCACGTTTGCAACGCTGTCCAGCCATGTTAGTTTTCGATAGGCATTCGTTGCGTTGCGTCGTACCACCAACAGAAGAATGCGATATACCAACAACACCCCTGCCACTAGACGGCGAAATTGAAAACAATGTCAACGGTGGTGGACAACTGGCGAAAGATGAACAAGAACGCAAGGTAAGTACCGTAAAAGTTAAATCAAATAGGAGGGCAACAGGAAAAGGTAATCCTCAATTTTTACACATACATTTATATATATATATATATATATATATATATATATATATAGATACATAAAGATGTGTAAATGTATAAATATACGTGTATATTTGTATACATATCTACAATCAATATAAAAATTAGAGCAAAAAGTCCAAGTTATGGCGAAGAAAGAAACTTCTTCTATATAAGCGGCACGGACGGAACAGACATTCGAAGATAATATTTATGATCTTTTCGTAAAAAATGGAACATTAATCAATGACAGCCCCAGCTATCAATGCGTCGATATTGAAGGCGCCTGGCGCATTTCCAAACTCTTAGCATACGTAAGTAAGCTCGCCGGGAACATCTGGCTTGAAGGAAGGAAGGATATCGAATTTTGTATGCCATGTTGTCTGATTCAAAAAATCTGAAACGGCAAGAGAGTGAAAGACTGACATTGCGTCTACAAGGCTACTCAAACTTCTTAGAACCATCACATTTTCGAGAATCGTTGTGGATTTCGACAGCTGTTTGTCCTCGGTCGAAAACTTCTTTTATTGATCTTTATGCCCGGTCTTTAGGGGTGCGCATCTTTTCGATGAGTCGTTGTGTCTGATACCGGATTTATGTCGACATAAATTGCCCTTTACGCATAATGCAAGGCTTATGGAGAAGAGTTTTCGCAGGCAGGTTTTTAAGTTGCAATCATCCTTATGGATTTTAGAAGGCTGTCGTCGACGATGCATTACATACAATGTCCAAACATACCTTGTGCTTTCTTGTTTTTTTTTTTTTTTTTTTTTTTTTTTTGCATTTTATAATAGTGTTTGCGTCTCCACCTGACACTTTCAATGTGCGACGAAGATTATTTACGAATGATAAGCTGGATCTAGGAAAGTCAGCAATATCTCCAAATCGGTGTATTTCGCGCTTACGACAATTGCACGACTGGTTATTCGTTGGGCTATTTTACAGTTCTCGGCGAAGAAAACTAAATAAATTTTGTTTACTAGAAATTACAACCACTTATATAAGAGTCCTTCAAAGCCTTAAGACTATGTTGACATATAGCTGATGACGTTGTTTACCTGTGAGTTCGAAGAGTCATGGAAATCTCGAAAAATATTATTAATATTTGGCTGACGATGATATGAGAGGTTATAGTTTTGAAATGCTATGAAAATTTCGAAAAATCATTTCGACAACTGAATGCAAGTTCCGGAACTTTTCGGCAAATGAAGTGCGAGACGTCTAAGTATATATAACATGCATTCATTTCCTTTTTGTATTAAGAGGAGTGCAGTAAGTAGTGATTTATGTTGTTTATGTGGATTTTTAGACTATTAATATGCTTGTTGCTGTATGTATACTTAACACAAATTTACATATGTATATACATATTTTATATACACTAATATATATGTATATACATTCATATGTATACATTCACATATATATACATATATATATATATATATATATATATGTATACATTCACATGTATATACATATGTACATATATATATGTGCTGGGATGTCTGTACATAAAACTATAGTTGCTTGTATTAGCATATTTGCATTCCTTTGTTTATGTGGCCACGAGAAAATTTACATTTACCCGAAATTGTTTAGTGATTAATTGTTAGTTTGCATTGTGGGCGTTTTTCGTTGTTATTGAGCTTGTTGTTATTTTTGTTAATGCTGTTGCTGCCATTTTTCTTTACAAAATTTGTTTATGTTTGTATAGAGCGTTCTGCTCATTTTTATAAACAAATGTTTTAACATTTGTGGGTTTAGTTTATTGTCTGAAAGGTTTCATGTGAAAATGTTCTCTTTTTTTTTGTTTCTTTGCGGTCAAGGAATTTAAGTACGAAGTAATAGAGTTATTTATCACTTTTTAACATTTTATTTTTTAGACAATGAATGAAGTGTTGATATACATAAATTATCATGTATTTGATATGTGACCTAAACAATTGATATTAATGGCAGACATTGCGAACTATAATCACAAGAATTAATTAAAATCATCAATTCGAAGAAAGAAATGTGGTCTATTTCCAAAAAATAATGCGATTTTATCGCATTGAAAGTTAGAATTAATTGAGGAGTCAAAAAATTGACATAACCCCACCCACTGGCCTTTGGAACACCTAGATATATTACTTATATTATTGAAGGAACACAGTCACAATTAAATCGAAATATTTTCGAAATTAATTTTAAAAGATAAAAAGCTCCCTGCTTAAAAGTTAATATGGTCAGAGGAAAACCAAGAGTATCTGAAATATCTTTGTATGAGTGTCTTATTCTCCGACCAATGGAGTACACTTTTAAATCCACCTTTTAGATGAACAGGTAAATTTGTGTGTATATTAAGATCGGTAAAAACTTGATGCTACAAGGTACATATAAAAAAAAAAGATTTCTTTAGAAATTTGCTCAGACATTAGAGGTAAGAATTGAGTGTACCGTTATTTCTATTCTAACGGGATCAGACCATGAAAGCACATCCCTTGGCTTTGCCCTTCATTCTGCAGTACTATACAGTCATGATTATAAAATTTCTGGTGCGGAAAGGAGCTTTACATCCTTTCATGTGTAATACTGCTAGTCACAGGCGCAGTTAAGCATGAGCGAAAGGATAACTGTATCAGGAAATTGAGTTGGGATTCTTCGAAGTATTCAGAAAGAGATTAAAAATGTATGTTCCCCGGCGTGCTTAGCATTGATTCTACGAAAAAAAGTTTATCGTAATACGGAGCATCACTTCTCATCATTTCTTTATTTTCGAGCCGTTCTGAAGGGCCGCAAACAGAGACCAATGAGGTTGAGACATTTTTTTTCCTTTTTTAGTTAGATTGTTTGGGATCTATATGCCAAGTTTTTTGCGATGCTTAAGTATCTTCAGAATTCTATATTAATTCTTGATTGGGGATAACAAGTGCTTCACGGCGCTATATTTGAATATAGCAAGGCTACCTACCTCGACCGGCTGGGGCCATTTTTTGAACTCCCTCTCTTATAACGAAAACTGAAGTACATATGACAAAAAGGTCTAATTTTCAATACATTATGATGAAGATCAGATTGCACAGATTGTAGTAATTTAAGATACGAAAATTAACTGTACCAACCTACCAATCAGCTGGATCATCTCTGGCTATTTGATGGATTTTATTCTACATATAGATTTTCATGAAAATTGACCCTTTGTAGGGGATAAAAGTCTAAGTTTTAATATGTTATGACGAAATTGTACCCGTAGTAATAACTTAAGACAAAAACATTCACTCTACTAAATTTAGACCACCCACGCCTACTTTTGAGTCCTACTCTATATAAGGATTTTTACGAATATTTTTTATTTTTTAAAGCAGAAAATTTAATGAAACTTGATCCATAATAGTAATTTGGTATAAAAATTAACTTTACAAAATTTCGACGATGTACACCTATTTTTCGAACTTACTCCGTTCTTCGGCATTGCACGAAAAGTTTTGTCTTTTGGGGCTAAAATGTGTAAGTGTTAACGTTTTATGGCAGGGTAGTTTGATATTAAAATTTTCTATGCTGAATTTTGAATATATACCACAATTTTTGAATCTCATGGGCAGAGCCATTCTTACGGAATGTAAGCCTTTTTTTGCAAAGCGGTCGAATTTTTAATATACAGTTCCATAATAATAAGTTCATATAGAAACGGGGTATAATTTTTATGTTCTATCGCAAAAATAAGAGTGGTGTTAGACAATCTATGTAGGGTATTTAATAATCGGCCTACCTTGATATATAATATTTTCACTTGTTTTATTAATAAGTTTTCCATCGTTTGCATTGTTTGTTAGAGGGCGATCATAATATAAGGGCTGCCAACTAAACTGTCTACTTTTTATTAGATTTAAGGTCCTTGCTGCAGAAGTAGTAGGTATCAGACTAACTTATTTATTATATTAAGTTAGGAATGGAGAGGTTCATAAACTATATAATTTTTATTAAGATAACCTACTAGGCAAGGATCGTGACTACTAACTTAGTTTTCGTGGGTTCAAATCTCAAGTCCGGTAGATTTTTACCGTAATGAATGCTCAGTCGGAAACGGCAGAACACTTAGCGATTGGTCACACAGGAACTAGGTTGCGGCCACCGATTTTCTTTCTTCGCTTCTTTCTGACCCTCACCGTTTTACACGAATAGGAGAAATGCTCTGAGCGATTCAATGAGCTCTTTGGATCAACTTACTGAATTAATTAATCCTAGTACCGGCCTAGTTTTATTTATGAAAAGCTCACTAAGCAAATTGGAAAGAAAGCTTTGCTTCTATAGAAAACCTAGATCAATAAATGGATCTATATTTTCTAATTTGGGTGAATCCATAATGCACTCGGCACTGAGAATAAAATCTTCTAACCTTTTTTTTTTTAGGTTTAAAATGCTAAAGTTGACTTATCAACATCTTCGGCGCGCTTTGCTAAGCAAGATACTGTAAACAATTCGAGCGAAAATTGTCCATGAGCTGGTTTGGAAAATCATATTTCGAGATGAAAGTGTTTGAGGTTAGAAATTTCTGTGTTTTCTTGTTATTGTTTGTCCTATGTGAAGGTGAAGGGCTAGGGCTGTGTTTTCCTCCTCATTCTCTTCCCTCGGTGATTTGCATTTGCCAATTAAATTAATTAACGAAATTTAATTTAATTTAAATAATTAATTAAATTAATTAAATAATTAATTTTTTATATGTGGTATCAAATGATGAAGCAAATGAATGAAAGTGTATAATTCTTCAGGAGTATTTATAATCGAGACCGAAAACTTCACCATGACAATTATGCGATTTATAATTTATGCCCTAGAAATCTCTGGTTCCACGAATGCTTCGAAGCTGATGAAACTGAGGCTTTTATATAAGCGTATAATAAGATGTACATTCGGCTTGAGGCGGTATGATCATATCGCAGGTTATCTTCTACGTTTTCTAGGTTGTTATTGCCTTAATTTTGTTAAAATTACACAACTGCTTAACGTTTACAACGCTATTCTACGGCCGAAGGAACTTTTTAATCTCTTTTCTTTTAGTAAGACAGTTCGCAATAAACATTTGTCGATTTTTCGAGTTACCTGCTCTTTCGCCAAATCCTTTCATTCATAAGAGTTTACAATTCCCACCCTAGGGAGTTACAACAGTTTAGATGCTCTTACCTCACTTACAAACGTAAGCTTCTAATCTTCGCCGTTAATTGCGAGACTAGTTTGTTGCTTAGTATTGGAACGGATGTCTATATGTGTGGTATGTGTTATTTCCTTTCTTTTCAGCCAAGTAACCATCTTGTTTCTTTTTACTTTTGCTTTTTACCTTCAAGTTTCTTTTCTTTTCCGTTAGAGTGTTTAAGAACGTTTTGTATTAATGTGTTTTATTATTGTATCTACGGTAAACCTTGTGATCTATAAGCGTCTATAAGCGACAATAAATAAAACAAATCGAGCGGCTAAGAGGATCAATGCATAAGCACTGAAGGCTTTCAAATCCCTCTCAGTCCCATACATATTTTTTACTGCATCTTTGCCACAATACATTAACTTATTCTTGGTGGGAGATGGTAAATAAACATAAATAAACATAAATACGTTCAATAAACATTTGTTCACGGACGACATTAGGCTGTAATTAGACACTATTTACCGATAGGTTGATGAAAAGCCAGAAATTTCATAGAAAAAGTTTTTCTGAAAAACTTAAGAGTTCAATGATATACAGGACAAATAGACTGGATCGTAAATGGCTGGCTTGAGGAGCACATGAAATGGATATCATGGGAGATTCATCATAGTTTGGAGTTGAGAGCCTTTTCCTCGCAGTAGGTATGAGGAGAAGTCGGACCATAAAAGTTTGAAAAAAAGGGAACTTTTCATTGACTGAGTCAAAGGCGTTACAAAAATCAACATGTAGGCCATCTGTTTGTAAGCAATTAGAGAAGGTCTTGAAAATGCGGGAAATAAATTCTGATATGTTTGTTTGTCTTCCTTTTAAAAAGACACCCTGGCACTGAGGAATTGATGATTTGATAGCGAAAACTTATTTTTGGATAGCGATTCTTTCAAATAGTTTTGAGAGAAAGCTACGCTCTATAGCTCTCAGCGCGCTATGCGGTAAGCCAAGTAGATAAGTTATCAAAAGGGAATATCTGCCTTCCATTTTCAGTGCAGTAAACCATAATGTCTCCTCAGAGCTGTATACTTCTCCCAGGCTGCTCCCATTCTCTACTTGTTTCTGACCATCTCCTCATTTCTTTCTGGCCATCACGTGTGTTACGCGTATAGGGAGCACCCTCTGAATGATTAGTTGAATTGACAAAAAACAAGCAACAACAACAAAGAAAAACGATTTATATGGATACCAAACGTTTTGCAGCGGAATGAAGAAACTGTTCTTGGCACAGTTTCCAGTTTTGATACAATTTTAAAACTTATGATCTTGAGTAAAGAAAAACTGGACGTTATGGTCGTTAAAGTTCTAAGTGAAATTTCAGATCGTAATTTAAGACGAAGGTAAGGAATGGAATTTTGTTATTATGAGCACATCTACGAAATGATTGAATCAACTATTGAACTTAGATTGGTAACAACCAAAAGGATAAATTGCACATCATCCTTGGAGAAAATTTTCAAATTGTGCGCTTTATTTTAACGGACGTTTAGACGAACGCATAAATGCAGCTAAGGCGCTTTTTACCCTAATCGAGTAGATGTACGGTTGTCTTATAGACAGCATAATGCTTATTTCTATTATATATGTCTACAGACTTGTCACAAAATTTTGCTTTTCAACCCGTGTGTATACATGCACACGAACACCATTACAATAATCAGTTGCTCTATAGAAGAGTAAAAATTTAGATGACTGTGTAATTTACTGTAAATATTGAACATGTATGCGCATATGATGACATGTGTATTGCACCACATATATACATATGTAAATTTCGCGCGTATCACAAATATTACACAGTAAGACAATGCACAGAAAGCTTTCTGCTGTTATGTCACATTTATTGCCTTTATGTTCGATATAATATCAATACTAGATGTTCTTCTTTTTGAAATAGTGTAAAATGCATGGAGTAAGCGAGCCGGTCGCTCCCAATTGATAATGATAATATTGATGACGACAATATGAACAGCGGCAATAGCAGTGACAATGGCAAGAGCAGCAATAACTGTTACTTTAATACAAAACATGTCAATATAAAGTAGCAAGAGGACTCTAAAGCAAGAGACATGTTGTTGTTAAAATAAATTTCATTTATAATCCAAATGCTGAACGCGGGGAAAGAGCAGCAGAGTATACTTACTACTTACATTGCCGTTAACGTAAGACGCATTTACTATTTATTACATATATACATACAAGGAATACAAGCATACACCGTATGCAGCACAGATTTCCTTTAATGCTAAATGTAGTATAAGTTAAGCCGTTTGGTGACAGCTACATGCTGCATAAGCGAGACCGATATTGCCGTTTAGTTAAACAAAGACAGAACGCTACGAGAAAGGATTTAAATTCAAGTCAAATGCATTAGCAATGGAAAGCTGTTGTTATGTTTTCGTTGGTGACATAATCGATACACTTTCTGTGTGTGCGTATATATATATATATATATATATATATATATGTATGTGTGTGTGTGTGTGTGTTTGTGTGTAAGCAACAGTTTTAGTTTGCTTACTGCAGACAACATTAATCGACATTTAATCATGTCTGATGATGTCAGTTTGTGATTCATTAGAAAATGAAAATTACATCAGAGGCTTTATCTAAAAGCAGATTTACGTTATTAAGTGGTTTCTATCCGTGGCAAATGGCAATGTATCGATTGGATTTCTTCACCTTAGTAACGACGTTCTTATCATCAAATACTATGCGCAACGTCAGATATCAGCAAAGAAAGTATTTCCGATGCTGAGCATACGAAAGCATACATATATTAAAAGCGGTGATGAAATTATTTACTGCAGCTTAGTTTCCTGCTTTCAAACGATCTGACATTTTTCGATGCAAACAACGCTACGCACAACTACAAGAACAATATTTTTAAAGCTACGATCTTTCTTTGTTTTCGTCTTTTTTTTTTTTTTTTTTTTTTGAGAGATTTTTCTAATGATACCCGCAAAAAGTGTTGAGCGTAATATAAGACATAGTTCCGATTGCCAACGCATATGAATATGAAATGTATGCACATTTCAGTTTTCTAATAGCTCAATATAGAATATTTTATAATAAAATAGATACGCAATACTCTGTTTACAAAGTATACGGAATTTATCATATTAATGATGCCCATTAGACATAACGCCTTAATTTTTCCCCACAAGTTGTTGGCAGGGAAATTGAAAGCAATTTGTCATCGCAGCTACTACTATTCCTAATCACATTTTTCGAATGCCATCATGCCGATCTCAGTTGAACAAACAATTTACGTCATGTTTTATGTTTTAAGGAAAATACGGTTTTCCGCCTTCTTAAGCACAGATATGTTTCTTGAAAGCATGAGCCCCTAAGTAGTAAAAATCATGCAAAATAGTTGGAGAATCGACGAGCTTCGACGAATTCGAATCACAAAAGGACTGATGAAATTGAAAAAGTGGGATACATCGACATTGGGTGAATGTTGTTAGATCATTTTTGTAATACCAGGTTTCTATAATGCATCCACTGATTTTCGAAATGGCACGATAATACCATGTTCGAACAAGGGACAAAACTTTTAGCTAAGCTTTCAATGACTGCGACTGATCAAATAACAAACTTACTCTGCTATGGGCATATCCGTATCTCTCAAGCAGTTTAGGAGCAAGCAAAGCCATGGAGTCCAGCAAAGTGAATTTAAATATATGTGTTATTTATTTTGATTGAAAAATTCCGGGTACTTTTTACACATATTTATACAATTACAAATGAAGAAAGCAAACGAGTCTCGCATTTTTTGTTGTAAACTTTGACTATACAACAATATTTTCATTGTCTTAACGGTTATTGCTTGTTGTTGTTCGTATGCATTGCTTTGTTGGATGCTGTTGTGTTTGGCTGAGTATATCGTGTGCTCTCCTCATTGTTATCGTTATTGTTGTTACTTTTATTGTTTTTTCTACTGTTCTTGTTACCGCTACCACTGTGTACGTTTATTATTATTTATGTTCTTATCACTATTCAAAGGATACTGTTTAGCTGCTATACAGTAACTGTAGTGTTATTGCTTTTCACTATGTGCTTGTTATTGGATAGGTATGGGTGCAGCTGCTATTTTTCTTTTTTCTTGTTTTCCTTTCCTTTCCTTTCCTTTTCGTTTTTTTTTTTTGTTTTTAATTTTCCGTCTAGTTTTCATTTAATTTCTATCTCCTCTCATTTCGAAGTCTTCAATGGTTTATTTTGCTTTTGTGTAATCAATCCTTTTGATTTATAAAAAAGTTGTTATTACCACCCATACACACACACACAATTTGAGAAAATTTACATACAAATATCGTAGTAAGTGGCTGTGAAATGTTATTATAATTTAAACGGGGGAAAATTGTTTTTATTCACATTTGGTGGAATTTTCAATATTAGCGGGTCATCTATGTTGAGACGAGGACAATTTTTAGTATTTTATTGTAACAATCTCCCGTATAGTCTACTAATAAGGAACTTGAGAATATTTACTCAATTCTTTATACAAATCCACCTAAACAGCGTAAAATATTTGAAATCGTATTTTTATACCGTTTTGCCAAATCTTATATGCAATTGCTATAAGGAAAACCTAGGGACATAATTTGGATTTGTGATCCACTATTAACCATACAAGAGAACAGTCTGTTTAGATTTTGCATCAATTTTTAAATGTCGAAGAAATAGTCATAAGGAAATGCGCTGTTATCAGTTTTATGCTTTGTGACTTTCATTCTTAATCTTTCTTTATATATATTCCATATGGTTTTTCAATAATTATCGATGATACTCGGATCAATGAGGGAATTCAGCTGAGTTTTGCTCCTAATCTGTTGAATATGAAATGATGAAAATTGATATCAAAATTACTCCCCTATCTAATCGATAATTTTAGGAAAACGTAAATTTGTGATTTTAACAGACGAAGGGAATATATATATACATTAGACAGGGGTATGAAGGTAGTGTAGCGTTCATAAAATCAAACAACGTGCATTCGTTTCAATTTTTTCAATTCATAAAACGACATTTTGGCATCTCTATGAGTTGCACAATTAATCATTACACCCTACATCACTAGTCGCACAGGATATATCACTTTTTTTCCGAAGGTGAATAACAAAAAAATTTAAAATAGAAAGTCTCTCTCTTTACATATTCGAAATGTAAAAAAAGGTACTATACAGGTCGTGAAGCCCAAACATTCTGTTCATAATATGTTTGCACGAATTTCAGCTTTTACTTACAGCACAAGATTTGACGTGTGTTTGGCACATGCCCGGACTTGTTTCGTAGAATTTTCCTGTACCCGTTTGTCTTATACGTTTTCAGTCGGCCATTATTGAAGTAATCAGAGTATTAACATATCCAAAAAAAAAAAAATAGTGAAACTTCGTGGTTCAATTGCAGATAGCACATAGCAGTTAGCGAAAAATAAAAAAAAATCGTGAACGATATCGCTACGCATTTTGTTACGTAGTTGTGGTTTCTTTGCAATATGAGTTGCAGGCTTTTAACTCTTTTTGGTGAATCTTACCGAAAATAAACAAAAAAGGCCTTTTCGACCTGAGCTAAACTTTCGAGGCACCCACCGAGAATGTATAAAGATATCGTTATTATTTTTTTTTTGGATCACCAATCACTCAAGGCATGTGCGCGTGTTACGGTGGTGGGCTTATGCCTTTACCGGCCGAGCATTCATTGTAGCTACGATTACACGAAAACGTAGTTAGTGTATGGTGTATCGCGTTGACATTGGAACCGATTTATCTGAATTCCTTTTTCAAAAGATGCAAGTGAAAAGTAAACCAAGTAAATTTGTTTATTTAAAAAAAGCTTCGAACTCTTTTATCCTTATTTAAGCACACAGAACGTCGGGCATGTTGCTGGAAGATCGATTCAGTTAATTTTCAATTGAATTTGGTCAAAAAGCAAGAGCGTAACATTTCGTTTGTAGTTCAACATAAAATTTTAACATAAGAGATAAATGGCTTTAGGTTTTGCGTCAATATTCGTCAATGCCTGCATATACCTTGTGACGTTCTCCTTTCATGCCTCTTGGCATTACAAACCCCCTTGCAACTCTATCATTCTGCTCTATGAACTTTTTAATAAAACGATATAAAGGAGCATAACCTGAAATATAATAAACAGATATAAATATGAAAAAGTAAAAGTAAAAACAAATAGTTATAATAATAAAAGAATAAATAAATCAGCGCAAAACAAAAAAAAAAAAAAAAAAAAAATAAAGAAATAGAAATAGAAATGAAATTTGTATCCTTGGTGATGGCATAGAAGACTTTCATAATGAAGACATATTTCTCGTTTTCTGCATGTTTTATATAACGCAAGTCTATTATAGTTTTTCTGAAACTATTTTGAATATTTATATTCTAATTGTATGCATAGAATATTACAGCAATTGCAAGTACATTTACATACTACAGCAATATATTAAACAAAAAAAAAAAAAACGCTTAAGTTTGAAAATGCAAAAAAAAAAAAAACAAAAAAACCAAAAAAAAAAAAAAAAAAAACGAGAATTGAAAAGAAAACGTGTCAAAGTGGAAACAAAGTATTTCCGACTACATTTCCAAACCGATTGAGACAATTTACCCCGTATAGACTGAAGGACCATTAACTCATACATACATATAAACACAAACACAAACACAATAAACTCGGCGCTTTTATAAGTTTACAAATAAAAAAATAAAAAGTACAGAAACTACATCAATGCAATTCACAACTCAACTTCAGGGCAAGGTTGGGTACATATATGTTTGTACGCTGCTGTGCATGCAAAGTAATTCAAATCACGATACAATCATAGCGATATGCTCGTTTCGATATGTCAACATGGCACACAAAACTACAGTATTTGCATGCAGTCCTGGCACATAGAGATATATTGACAAATAAATGGAAAAAAACAAGAAGAGGAAGAAGAAGAAGAAGAAGAAAAATATAGAAAAGCAAGAAGAATATAATTTTCTCTTATTGCGAAAAAGAAAAAGGAAAAGTAAAAAATAAAACAGAAAACAGAAAACAAGTAAGAATTGTAGGCTTGTACACAGGTTTAAAACGAATATTAAACACCCCTTCGTTTCATCGAAATTATGTTTTCATAACTAAGCTCTCGGGAGCTCTTGTAAATATTTCGTCAAATTTTCAAAATTTTTTTTTCACAAAAAGTATTTGTTAATTTAAATTTGAAGGAATATATAATATCTGGGTTATTTTTATTTTTCAATTCCGGTCATCTTGTCGATAATTTGTTCATTGTTTTCGATCCAAGCGACCTTGAAAAGTCAAAAGTCCCTGGGTTAAGAAGTTTTAAATAAAATTCAAGTTATTTTCCTTCTCTGCGCTGAAAAACTTATGAATTTTGCTACCACGCCTTTGAGTCATATTTCTGGATGGAAGGACAGATGAACGATCACGGATAAATAGATACAACATTACCGTGTTGCTGTAAAACCATATTTGCTCGTTTGATTGTTAGTAAGCATGGACAGACACGGTTATTTTGATTCGGTCAGTTTCAAATAACGCTAATCAGTATAACGTAACATACTTATGGCCTTTGTTTTGCGTGTTACAGAAACCATGATTAAACTAATATGCACTCTATGCGGAAGGGCGATCAATATAAAAATATAGAATTCAATCGATGCCTTATGGGCTTTTGGTTTAGAAAAAGTTTAACGCGTATTGAATGTAATATTGCAAGCAACCAGCCACCCGAATAACCAGGCATGCAATCATACAAACATAGACAAGCACACAACTAACCATATATATGTATTTATAATATATTCCTTTGCTGATAAAGTAGAGAATTTGTGACAGTATTGAGCCAACAACAATTACCAACAGCTACAACAACCGTTATCAAAACTTATAGTTGTAGAGTAGTAAATGTCAGGAAGTTGCAAGTTTCCACCCCTGTTGTAAAACTTGTGCCGTGAAAAAGAAATTCTCCTAGAAAAAAAACGGGGGGAAAAAAAAAACACAAAAAACAATAACAACAAATGTTTCCTTTCAGTGATGCTTGAAAGTCAAATAAAGTAAAAAGAAATTTATCGAACTGAAATGTTTTACTCATAACCTTAAGACAGTGGTTGGGTTTTCTAGTAGTACAGCAGTTGCAAGTGTACACTGTAAACTCGTTTAATCTCAAATAGTATCCTTCTTTCTTTTTCTTTTTTTTTTCTTATCGTCTGCCATCTGCGTTGTTATTTCCTTTGGCATCAAAATTGTTTCAGAAAATTGGTACAAATTAGTAACAGGAACCAAGTCCGCTTAAAAACATGACGAGAATTTGCTGAAGAATTTTTAAAAAATTTATAAATAATCGAAGGCTGAGCGTTTCACTCGCAAAATAGCGTGAAATTAATTAATCAACCTAATAGAGGACGACTTGTCCGTCTATCCCCCTAAGTATTCGTTCGTTTGTTGTTGGCGGCTTCAAAAGGCAACTACGAAAATTATATTCTGTCATGACCGAATCTTCTACAGCCATCATCGGCATCCTAGAAAACAGGGAAAAAAATTACATTTTCATTTTCTAAAATATTGGGGGAGGGGCGCAGTTGATTTTACCTCTTTTCACAATAAAAATGGAAAAAATTTATATCGAGTATGTGTTGTATTTTATGAGTAACAAGCAAGAAACACGGAAAGGAAAAGTATTCACAGTTTTTGTTACAAAGACTTGTGGCTGTGTTGTAGGCATGTTCGTTGCAAAATTTGGGTCCTTTTCAAATTCTCTTGCAAGTTTGTAGGCGAACGGGAGAATGTTCACTAAAGATACTACGCAGCTGGATAGATTGACAGATGAATGGACGAACATGCATAAGTGCATTCCAAATTTAAACCTAGTCAGGAATTTATAGACTCTACGGGGTTTTTGAAGTTCGCCTTTTCGCGTTATAAAGGTATTGGAAAAAAAATTAGAATTTGATACAGTGTAATCGTGCGTGGGCGTGGCCAATTTTTCCATTTCTTTAAAGACACAACAACATCAACCATCGAATACACGTTCAAATATTTGTAGATTTATTTTCTTAGAGGTTCTCACTTTACGTGGTACTGTAGGCATGTACTTCGACCGATTTGGCCCATTTTCTATACCAACCTGCGTGCAAGAACTTCCAATCTTTCTACCTCATTTGAAGTCGATAGCATAGTTTCTGCGGCCAGGAGGATGTCGTTAAATCGATTAAAAGTTTTGATGCTTATCAAGAATATATAGACTTTGTGGGGTCACTAAAGCTTATTTCTGGATGTTGCAAACGTTTCGACAATATCAACATATTCCTCATTCTTCGGTCATGAGTAGAGAAATGAATGTAATCTATCGCCGACGATACTCATTTACTCACTGGACTAACAAGTCTGTGATACGGTTATACTTCTTTCTTACACTCAATTATAAGATTAGGGTAACAATAATTTTTATGGTGGGTTTTTATAGGGGAGAAATTGTTCTTTGATTTGAGAATAAAGCAAACAGAAATAATCTTGCGACTTATTTTCATTAGAGAGAGTTTTTTCTTTCTACAGTAAAAAGTGTGTATCGCTAGATGTTCAAATTAAATAAATGAAGTCGTAAATTCATTACTGTCATCCATAACAAGACTGATACAGTTAAAGCCGATAAGATTCGTACAGCTGTTAAATATTTATTCATAGAAAATATTCTGCTTTTTATAAAGTATTTGAAAATTGTATTATTTTCTTTTGTTTTGAAAAGTTTGAACATTTTGTTTAGGGAAAGTGTTTTTCATTTTTTAAACTCCTCTCGATGGAGATATACTCGATTTCGCATTTTATTTGTAACAATCTAAAGTATGTACAAGAGTTTGGTTGTATTACATATATATATCTATATATTATATATATCTATATATTATGCATACGATATATACCGATACGGTATATCGAAATATATGCCCATGTACTTGTATGTGTACCGGTATATATACTCCGTTGGCTTTTTTTTTAGCAAAGTTGAGCAGTTTTCCGATAGACAGCTGGACGGATAGAAACAAAATCACAGACAGATAGGCAAATGAATAATTAATATCAATGTCCAAATAAACATATAGAGCGGTTAGCAGATTTTCCGGAAGATAGAGGAACACACATACGGACAAAAACTTGTAATGCAAGTATATATATATTTATATACAAAACATCACTGAATAAGTTTCCGTTGTGGAACTTGTATGGCAACGCTATTGAAAAATCCATTTGATGCCTGGATCCTTCAGATAAAGCGTGTCTAAATTTCACGTCATTTTGACAATTAGTTTACAGGCTACAGGGATTTCAGTGACATTACTTTTGTTATTTTGGAAATAATGCAAAATTTTGTGTTTCATTTATTGATGAAACGTTGCTTTGTGATGAGAACAAATACCGTTAATAATTAACCTCGTCTTTAAAGATGTTTCGGCGATTCCTTCCTGTCGAAAAAACAAATTTGTGGGTGGTTTACTAGTTTTAAGCAAAGCCATGCGGACCCCGATGATGCTTAGCAATTTATTCGCATAAAATCTGCAGTTATTCCAAAAAACATAAAAAACTGCTTAGGATGAAATACGAAATCGCGACTGCGCTCCAGTCGAGCGGTTAGCAACCGCTGGAAGCCGTTCAAATCGATCAAAAAGCGAACACTCGATTGGGAAGAAAATGGCATACGCATTGTGTGATGCGGATAGTGTAATATAGATCGATTATCTTGAAAAGGGACAGAGGATCAATAGTGGATATTACTCAACAATTACAAGAGATGGATGGGGTAGACGGGAGGGACCTACTTGGTGATGTGATATATATGTAGAGATCGTTGTTTTCAACTGTTAATATAGTGCTCATAATATACATATGAAGTTATTCTTCGACATACACGTACACACATATATACATAAGCACAGGCAAATATATAGAAATATAGGAAGTCACGTGCGTGCGTACGTTCACCTTAAACCACATTCACATATACATATCAATTGCCATAAAAGCTACGAAGTCTTAAGTGCTCAAATGCAAATCTGTTGTGTTCTACATTCTGCATGGATTCTAGGCGATCAAATTGGCAATTTTTGGATATTTTTGATGTATCACAACTACTTAGGTTAGGATAGCTGAAGTGAGTAAGCGTTCGAAGTTCTACTCGAAGCAAATAATTCGATTACCCTTGAAGTTTTCTCGTTGTACCAAAAACACTGGCAGTTGTTATCGTTCCCTGTCTTATCTGTATCTACGTTTGAATATGGGTAAAATATCGATGAGGGAAGAAGGAAAAGGGAGAAATAACGGAAAATTTTGCACAAAGAAGAAAATTTCAATTTCCGCTTTAAAAGTATTATCAAGATTTTCGATGTATTCACCGTCTTTTTCGTTTTCGTTTTCGTTTTCGTTTTCGTTTTCTTGTTCTTGTTCTTGCTATTGTTGTTCAATTCTTATTCACTGTTTTCTTAGTTTATAAATAAATTATCCTCTATGCACACACACATGAATGTAGTTATATTGAGATTATTATTCCGTGCGTTTATTTTTATCTTTTGCTTGCTATATGTGCGTTGTGTGCTTATAATTCCTTTTTCCATCACATTGTATGTTTTTGATGCGTATTTCTTTTAGCCGTCTATCTTTCTGTCCCTTCTTACACCTTCCTTTCTACACCTTTACGATCGCCCCTACGTTCCTCTTGTTATCTATATGCGAGTCCATCCATTTGCTTGAGAGTCCGTTTAACCATTTATTAGTTTATTCGTCTATAGATTTTATCCACTTGTTCCTTTGTTAGCGTGTTTTTGAATTTGTACTCATTGCCTGTGCAGGGCAGTTGCCCATTGATAAAATTCTTAAATTTCTGCAAAAACAACAACAAAAAATGTTAAGAAGTTGAAATTTGATGCTTTTGCTTAAAATTTAGTGCCGCAGATTAAGCTTGAAAGTGGACTTGACGATCACGCAAACACACGCCCAAAAGCTAAAAGAATCGATCGACTTTGACAGAAAAAAACTAAAAATCGAAAACTTTAATATTTTCACATCAACCACTCGTAACATACAATGATTCTCAACAGTAATGTAAATATTTATTCCAATTAGGCAAATGACCTCTACTGCCACACATTTAGTTAATCAGAAAATAAATTTTATTCATTTATAAGTGGTGTTAGGTATCAAAGATTCGTTTACAGACATGTAGTTTTCTTACACATCTCGTTTCCATTTTTTTTTTCTTGTCAAGTCATCTGAAGTCTTGTAAGATGACAAAATAATTGTTTCGATTCTTGGTTGAAAAAGAAATAAGCAAATAATTTGAATTGTTTTAATATCCTCTCTCTCTCTCTCTCTCTGTCTCTGTCTCTCTTTTATTTTGTATACCCATCACCGAAGGACGAAGGATGAGATAATTTAAATCTATAAAAATTAATTGTTTATTCTATAGGCGATGCTGTAGTATTTGCGCACAAATAGGAAAAATTGACCACGCCTACGCAATATTATAATGTGTCAGAAATTCATTTTTTTTAAATACCTTTATAACGCACACAAGCAATTTGCAAAACCGTCATAGAGTAGATGTCTGTCCATTAGTTGGTCCATCTGTCCGTCTGCTCAACTGTGTGATATCTGTAGTGAACATTCTGCCGTTCGCAAAAATGAAGATAGCGCCTACAAACATGCAAAAGTATTTCAAAAGGAGTCAAATTCTTTAAAGGATACGCCTTCCCTTTCTCTTGGTCGTTGCTCATAAACTACAACAGGTACACGATATAAATTTCCACAAAATCAATCTACAAGAACAGGATAGCGGTGATGGGTATAAAAAATTCGATCACCACCGAATATGATTTTCTTGTTTGTTTTTTTTCGGCATGATTTTCGTATAAAATTTTAATGTTTTATAAGTTTAATAAAGACCACACGTGCACGCGTACATATGCACACACAAATCCAGTAATTATCGCAGGCGACTTTAATGTCGGGCCGATTGATTAGGGTAGCAAATCAGGCAGAATCATAATTAAATCCCTATCCTCGCTCGATATGGCCATCCTCAACGTAGCTGCCGAAAACACTTTCAATGTAGACGGTCGTGGCTCCGTGATCGACATTACCATGGCTAGCAGCGCGTTGGCCTCGCGCAATATCTATACCCACAATAACAACCTAGCAATAATTTGTGCGCTACAGCAGAACCAATATGCGAACAAAGTAAAACGGCCTTTCAGGGATTCCAAATGAAAACCAGAATTGCTAGATAAGGAGCTCTTTGGGCAGATGCTGGAAAAATCGGAACTCGGCACAGGACTCCGTTCCAGATTATAACAGCTTGTGATGGCTCAATAGGAAGGAGTTGATTCTATAAGCGGAAGGATCCAGTATAGTGGCGGACCGCCGAGATAGTCGAACTAAGAGCTCAATATAACACAGCAAGAAGAGTATACCAAAGATCGACGGGGTCTAGTGCCCATCTCAGCCACCAAGAGGAGTGCAAAGTCAAGCGAAGGCAATTTGAAAAAGCGATTGTGGTCAGCAAAGAAAAACTGCTTCCAGAATCTGATTGAAAAATGCAAGGAGGGCCAATGGGACCTGGCATATAAATTGGTTATGAAGAAGCTAAAACATTTAAACCAATCAATGTGTCCAAAATTTGTGGAGGAAAGGGGGGGCACTTTGCTCTCACAGAAAATCATGATTGCATATGTGCCATTAGGAGAGATTTGCCTGGCCTGAGGAAATTGTTGTCATCACAAAGAAAATAGAAAACAAGAGAGCCCCTGGTACTGATAGTACCCCAAACAGTGCTACAAAGCCCGCAATGTCTGCGAACGCACTCAACGCATGTTTGAGAGAACAAATTTCCCCGGATAAGTGGCAGCAAAAAACGCTGGTGGTACTGCCAAAACCATATAACCCGCCACAAAAAAGACGAGCGTCTAGTTTCGCTGAGAGTCTGGCGATCGCTATGGGAAAGAACAATGTAAGGAAGATGGACGTCCGTTTTTATTCCAAGCATAACGCGATGGACCGAAAGGCCAAACGTCAAGGTAAATTATTATCTCACCCAGGTCATAACTGCATCCCGAAGTACCTGTATATGTTCGGTTACGACAACTCGGCAAACTGAGCGGAGTGCTCGGAAAGGAACAAAGACGCTATATTTCACTGTAAAAAGGTTTGAAAATGCTAGATCCCAAGTAGAACCCAATGGATTATTGCAGGTGATAATCGGCAGCAGTGAAGCCTGAACCACCATAGATGAATTCGTAAGCACAGTGCTACAAGAATTACGTCGCTTGAAAAGACAGCGGAAAGAGAGCAGAAGTAGTGGAAGACAATAATTAATGTATTCTATCGAGCTCCCGCCATAGGATACGCGCTAATATGCAACCAATCTTCGCAAGGTAATACCTAGCGGTGGTTGTGCGGAGAAACTATGTGTGGGGAGTAGTTTTAGCACGTAAGCACCATGGATGGCGAATCGTGCATGCTGCTGGCATGAAACAGTAGTATCTTGCGAAGATTTCTACTTCCAGCTCCAAAATATTTACATCATTTTAAAATCTATCAAAGTTTTTTCCACATAAAGATTTGAACAAGGGATGAGGATAAAGTATGCGATGCTTGAATTTTTTAAATTAAAAGTTTTAATGGATAAAAATGAAGGAAAAAGAAAACAAAAATTCTTAATTCGATTATATTTCTTTTAAGTTTCGTTGAAAGTTAATGTGAAAGCGTAAGGTTAATTACAATCTGTAAGCGAAAGATTAGAACTCTTTTACGGTCGTTATTCAATGCTCGTAACATAGTCTATATTCCACGGCAGATCGCACAGTTTATTGTTAACGTCGTTTTATGAGCACTTAATAAAAGTTTTTCAGTGTTTTTATGTTCGTTACGGCCGTTAATATACTTGAAAATTTTAATGGATAGGTGAGTAATAAAAATCGCTCTTTTTATCGTTTTATCGTAGTATAGTATAAGTTTGCTATAACATTGAGATTTCATTTCTTTCATTTATTTATACCGTTTAGTCTTAGATAGCGTATCATGTTTATTGAATAAAAAATAATAGAAAAAAATTTTAATCGAATTATTGACCATCGCTGGCTGTACCCTTTTCCCACCTCTCTCCCAATTTGTGGATATAAAGCCAAAACAATTGTTGCTCTTTCAAGGCAAACCAGTCCTTAAGCCATTTTCGCATATTTTCTTCTGCTCTGCACCGTTAGAAGGGTTTTGGCAGCCCCCCCCCCACCCCCTCATACATCACTCATCGAAAAGCTCTATTACAATTTGAACTTTTCTGGTAGGAAATACATTTTTATGGATTTTTAATCAGTCAGTCGTAAGCGATTCGTATCCATTAATAATGTTTTCTCCACGACAGTTGAAGTGATTTCGGAAGATCCTCAAACATCTATCTAGGATCCCTATTTTCTTTTAATCTTTTTGTGAAGTTGCGTCTTTTTTGAAGGTAAGACAAATGCTTGATAATTCTCTCTTCATAAACATTAGCAAATACAAAGCTGTTGTGTTAAGCGACGCTAGGCGTAATGAGGGCAATGTTAATGTGAACACATGTGAACGAGTCCACGCAACGTTTTGGAACAGTGCTCGATAATAAGATAAACTTGAGCCCCTACATAGATAATATAAACGCAAGAGTAACTCGAAAGCAAGTTTGCGAAGACTGTATAATCGTACAAACGTTGACATGACAAGGTCGAACTTAAAAGCGTTCAATCTCTTCTAATGTCAATCTGCAGGAGAACCTTTATAGAAACCTGATAAACTAAAATCTGTTATCCATAAAATTGGACGCTTCATCTGCATTCGATATCATGTCCGAATTTTCTTATCACTCTCTTTCCAAAATTGGCATCAATCGATGGCGTTCATTTTCGTAAGTAAAGACTGCCTTCCTACAATAATTTATAAACACTTAAGGGCAAGCGTTGATGTCTTCTTTTTTTAATCACCATAATAGATCTTTTCGAAGCGCTGTCTTAATTTTCCTTTATATAAAATTGTAAATCAATTTGGGAAGTAGTCGCACATTATTACATATTGAAACTATGTAATTAGGTCCGAATTGGGCTTCTACAAGCTTTGTAGTTAAAAAAAAATAAGTAAATAAATAAATAAAGAAATAAATAAGAGAACTGACTTCATAACTTCATAAAGCAAAAAATTTCTGCTGACGTATTGTTTCCATCAAAAAAATGCTAAAATTCTCGAAACTCAAAATGGTTTGCAAAATTTGCGAAATAACCTTAACGGAGTTGCTGAGATATTCTTCTAACTTTCTAACTTTCCGAAATGATATCCGATTCTTTAATTTCGAATTTATTTTCGTGATACCAGTTGATGTAAATTATTTCTAGTGTTTTGAAAAGGTTCAACGTAATCCACGAAAGGGGCGCCAGTTAATAGTTCTCGATTCGTTGCATGCAAACGCAAGTGAATGCATAAACACATGACTTAAAGAAATAATTTTTCGTTTTATTTCCTTTAATTTTGCCGATGTTTTTCTTGGGTTAATATGAGTGACCTGGTGAGTAGAATGGTATCTTGTCATACATACTGTACATGTTTTCTCTGTTTTTCTAATTTTCCAAGTAGTCGTCTCTGTTATTGTTGGTAGCGATGGTTTTGTTGGTTTGGAGCGACTTGCAGTACACGCTAAGCATGAGCCTAGCGTCGTTGTCCTTCTTTTTAAGCCTTCGTTTGTTTTGTACCAATGCACTCGTAAGCCGGGAAAGTAGCACAATTCGTTGCAATCGAAGCTCGTAATAACTTCGCCGCGTAATCTTGGCAGAGATCGTATAATGTTTATATTGTGGTGTAAAGTATAAACATATACTATAGTATTACTTATGCCTCCTCTTGATAATTTTGTAGACTTTATTAACTCATAGATGACGTTCTGGGAATTGATATTATCTTAACTTAATCTACGACTTTAGTAAAGTTTTCGAATTGCAAGTATTTCTGATAATTCTTGACCTTAAACGAGCAATGAAGCTGTTGTTGGGATCAAACTAAACACATGTATGTCGTAACCAATTGCATGGACATTATAGTGGGCCAGGGCGCACCATCATCTTGCTTAATACAGTTACTGACATTTCGAAATAATGCGTTATGTTAATGGTGACGTAGTCGACAAAAACTACCCGTTTCGAATCATTTACAATAGCGTTTGTCTTTAGGTCAAAACACGTGAGTGTACCAAAATTCATCAAAATATTTCAAAAATTACGGTTTGCATTTTGAACGCTATGAAACACGACAGACGTAGGGATAGACAAGCTCAAAATCGCCTTCTGAATCGATCGCTATAATAAAGGTTGTGTTGTGTTCGTCCGCACAAAGTTAATATATTTTTATACCACAAGTGGTATATGTTATAATGAGGATATTGGTAACAAATAAGGAAACTGTATTATTTATCATTAAAAATTAAGGGTCACCGTATAGCCGAGGAGATAAGAGCTGTGAATGCAAAGTCAATTTTCGCTGCTTCGAAACTCGGTGCTTTAGACCATACTTTTGTACAAGCTATATACACTGTTTCATAGACGTCGCTAGCACTTTAAGCCTAAAAATATTACAAATGGCTTAGTTTGATCCTTGCTGTTGCTTCTGATCGCTGCTCTGCTCTGGTGTTGCCTTAGATCAGAAAAGTGTAAATAGTAAGGACATTCTGGTCCTTTTTAATGTTACTTGGGCATGGCCGATTTCTCCATTATATAATTCTTAAAATATACCTGGACATTTTTATTGTTGTGCATAGTAAGCACACGCAACCTTAGCAATTTGCTTTTCCAAATATCCGCGTAAGCAATTTTGTATTGCACTGAAGGCGTGTATTTTGAACGATTCGGAACGGGATGCCTACGTGGACTCAAAACTTGATAGTGGTCATGAATAGGCATCCGTATACTTTGTAGGTTCGCTTAGGCCTGGCTTCTGCTGGATATTGCAACCGCTTCGACAAAATGAGCATACCTCCAATCGTTCGATGGTCGGTATAAAATATTAACCCACTTCGAGAATTTCACTTAACTGTTTGCGAAGTCTTAAAAGAAAAAGTGAAAAAAAAAAAATAAATAAAAATAAATTACAACCAATTAATATAAATTACCTAACATTTTACTACTATTATCGTAATATTCTTTTCTTTTTTTTCGCGTTTGTTGTTTCCAAATCAACACAAAAAAAAAAAAATAAAAATAATTTTTTAAGAACTAATTGCTGTAAGCACACCGTTTCTTTTCGCGCTTTGAATTTCATAAACGAGAAAAAAAGATAAATGTATTCGCGCGTGTGTTCCAAGAAATGAGATAAACTTAATAAAAATAAGAAAGCATAATTAACATAATTTTAAAGTAATTGTTTTTTATTTCACTCTTCTCGCCTAAGCAATAGAAGCAGTACAAGCAAAAACTGCTGAATGAATTAATGTTTTATTTTATTTTAATTATCATTACTGTGTACATGAATTTTCGCCTCACGTTTCGTTTTCTTATGATTGCAGTTTGCCAACGAAGGTGTACCGCCATTGCCGTTACAAGGTAAAAATTTCCAAAGAGCTAGAAATTAAATGCCCGCCCTTAGCAGGGATTCTCCAATAATATCGTATGCGCTGCAAACCAGAGAAACTGAAGACGAAGGAGGCGAACAAATTGTTTAAGTCACAAGTTGTGCAAATAAAGGAAAAATTTTATTACAAATTAAAAAATAAAAATAATAATAAATGTTGAGAAAAAAACAAAAAAACAAAAAAACAAAAAAAAAAAATACACAAAATAAATAAATAAAGAGAAAAGAATACAGTGGTCGGACAATATATTGTAACTGGAACAAAACAATGTCGTCATCAACATCATCAACAGCGGATATTTAAGTTAATGGCAGTTAAAACTAAGAAAAAAAGGAAAAAAAAAAAAGAAAAAGAAAAAGAAAAGAATAATAAAAAAACAAAAAATAAAAGGACGACAAAAAAGGAAACTCAATGTCATTTGCATAAATCACATTTACATTTTTATATATAGAACGATAATGATTCTATAAAGTAATGAAGACGAACGCAGACCAAGACGAAAAAAACAAGAGGATGAAGCAAAAGCCGTAGAACACTAGAAAGGACAAATCATTTTAGCGACTGTACATTATGCCGCAATTAGTTTTGACTACGGCTACTGCTACAACAACATTACATTGCGTAGCTTACGACACAACAGAAAACTTTATATTTAGAATAAAAAAGTATTTTTTTTTTATTTTTATTTTTTTATTTTTTTTACACTTTCATAAATTATCAGAAAAGCGAAAAAAGATGGACTTTTTATTGGTTGTTTCTTTCAACGTTGTCTGCGCGACAATCTTATGCTATTATCGTCACACAAAATGAGAAAACAACATAAACAAGAACATGAACATCAACATCAACATCAACATCGTCAACTCTTCACATCTTCTGCGCGTATGAATACGTATATATATATATATGTACACATATAAAAGTTGATTTTCTTTCATCAACTCAACAGAATGTAGAGACCGCAGTGGAAACTCCTATACAAATAAGTTTATCATTATCATTATCATCATCGTTACCATAACTCTAACAACCTGCCCAACTAACGAAAGCAAAACCAAAACAAAAAAAAAAAAAAACTTCTAACTTTTGCTTAACTCATTGATTTCGTTTTTTTAGTTCTCGTTTTTTCTGTTTTGTTTTACACGCCTCCCACGTAGAAAGGGAATGTGCCAGATTACCTACTTCCGTACTCACATGAGTAAATAACCGATCACATACGGAATCCCATATACGATTTTTCTGATGAGCAATCTGTCCGTCTGTCAGCGAGCTGCCTTCAGTTAGTTCTTCTATTGTTAACACTCTCATAACAGTCAATATTGAAGCGGTAAACCGGGCACTCTTGTTTTATATTCGTTTCGTATTGAGTTTCACGATACCTATGATTCGTACACCAATTCGTTTGGAAAACCCTTACCATCGTTTTCAAAAAGTTAATGTAAATGCTGAACACAGCTATTGCAATGAATAAAAGTGAACACAAATTGTTTATCAATTGGTTTGTTGCCATTAGTAAACTGACGGATATCTTAGGTTCGCCTTGAACCGATTGTGATTTGTTTAAACGTTTCTTTAAAGAATTTTCGAGTTTATCTCCACTTTATTTTCTTCGGAAAAATTTAAACATATTTTCGAAACATTTTAAAACAATTTAATAAGTTTTTGTAGCTGTGCGTTGGGTTTTTTTTTTTTTTTTTTTTTTTTGAAGCATGAAAAGCATGGAAATGTGCATTCTTTTAAAGCTTGATGTTAATTTCTATGATTTTAATTTAATGGGCATTTTATGGCATATTTTATGATGCATTTATGGCAGTAACGTTGTAAGTTAGAAAACATAATAATTATTTTTTGGTTAGATATTAAGTTTAATAATACTATAAATATATATATGTATGTATGTATGTATGTATACATATATGTATGTATATTAAACACAACAAAATTCTAATAAATTAAATAAAAAAAAAAAAAAAGTAAAATTAAAAAAATAAAAAACAATTGAACAACTGAAAAGAGCAACAAGCCTCACTTATGCGGTACTGAAACGCGGCGAGGTAAGTACTTTTCAAAGTTTAAGAGACGAGAAGCGTACTTCCATATGATAAAGTCCGAAACATCTATCCTATTATCCGATGAAATTATTTCGAATATCAAACTTTGACTATTTGTCGCCGATATTGCCTACTACGTCGGTAGAATCGCAGAGTCACCAAGACCAACTCGTCATTCATAGTTGTGGAATTTGCCAATCCCGGTTGCCTTTGTAACAAATCACCCGAAATGAAAATCAAATGCTCCAAAATTTATACGCAATATATGAAAATGATTTTTCTCACCTCAAATCGAGAATTTATATAAATAAACAGAAGATGTTGAAGTTGTTCAGTGTTGAACAGAATTGGAAGTGGGCAATGATAATGTTCCCGCGACGACTACTAACGCGACCACGACGGCGGCCCAAAAAGAACAAGACTGGCCGGTGGCGTTGAGTGATGTGTCGAACACAACCCAGCGTTCCTTTACTTTTATTCGTTCACTAAGGAGACATCCTCACCATCCTCGGAGGAGATATCGATATGAGGCAAATAATCATTGATCTTTCTCGATAGGGAAACGTCGTTACCATATCAATCTTCGAAGTCTCCCCACAGGATAAAGCCATACGACCTCCATGTGTGTCGCAGTCGATCACTCGATGATGTGAAAATTGCAAAAACAGTGTCACTAACACAATCGTAGCTTGTAAACTCGTTATGAGATTATCATGAAATTTTGTCAGGTATCGTTTGAAGGTGGGTACTATCCACCAATGAAACTTGAGAGTAGTGACGTCATATATATATATGACACG
This sequence comes from Glossina morsitans morsitans, assembly GCA_001077435.1. Lineage (NCBI taxonomy): Eukaryota > Metazoa > Arthropoda > Insecta > Diptera > Glossinidae > Glossina > Glossina morsitans. The sequence goes on along the minus strand of CCAG010016939.1, from coordinate 37,863 downwards.
ACAAAGAGTTATTGAATGTCTTTTGTTATTACGTTTTTTAGATGGCAATTAAAGTAAGCACTTTGGCTTTATGCTTCGAGTTTTCTAGTAAAAATTAAAAAAAAAAAAATTATTCTCCTAACTTACATTAAATAAATGAAAAGAAATGTTTTAAAATTTGCAAATATTCAAGAGTTTGTTTACAAATAATTGATATTAATGGTGTTTGTATAGCATGTTGTTCTTTTAATGCCAGTCCGTGTACAAAAGGAAGCTTTGAAAATGAAAAGAAATGGCATTAAAAAAAAAAAAAAAAAAAAAACTAGTAGGAGACATGAACGTGATCGGTACAAACGTGTAAACGAAACCAAATAACATTGAATGCTACACTGTTGTGAAAAAAATATGTAAGTTTTATTGCTGTTCGTGTGTATCGAAGACATTTTTATTGCGAGCACTTGGCTGCAATGCTTCTTAGCCTAGCATCTACATAACGTGGAAAATGTTATTTACGATGGAACTTCTGGGTGAATATTTGATGGCGATTATTTATTCTGAAATTGAGTTTTTATGATGTGGAAGATATTTTTTAGAATAAGCATTCATATCCTTTTCACCAAAATCTGTCCAGAATTATTTTTTGTTTTGTTTTTTTTTTTTGCTTGCATTAATTCCCTAAAGATTTGCTCTTAAAACGAGACTCGCTCTCTCCATATATATGAAATGAAAATTTCGAAGTACGTAGTTCGGAAGAGAGAAACATCATAATGGAGCAAGCAGCAGTGGTAGTTTACCATTGCTAACTATCCATTAATTATGATTGTAATCAACTGTGTCCTTTAAACCATGAACTCGGAAACGATTCTCGAGTATCAATAAGCAATAAATTTTTATTCAATAACCATGAATGTGTGTTGATATGATCGGTCGATCGAAATGAGCGATTTCTTCTTGACGTTATTCACGTTCATTGTCGCGGATGAAACTTCGCGCGATTTAGCCTCAGATATAAAGCAACCGATAGGTTTCAATCGTTACTCTTAGTACTAGAAGAGCTTCATCAACATGGGTTACTTAGCGCCCGGCTAAGCCTAACCCCAATCGTACAGAGCCTTTATTTTGGAAAAAACAACATTGCTGCGAAGCGTGTAGAGAAGCTAGAAAACTCAACTACGGATTGTTAAATTTGTTTTTTACTTTACTGTATATAATAGATGATGGCAAAGTCGGCACGCACGCATTGCATCCTTTATCATGAACCCTATGAATAATAACCAGTCCCCAGGCGCACTTACAAGGCCACAAGTAAATTGAATAAATTTTGCGTTAATTTATATTAATTGACAACTAATTGTTGTTCTCATACTTTGTAACCATTTATTTTAATTTATTTCAATTTATTTGTTCAGCATTTCTATCGTGTTCATGTAAACATCATTGCATGCTGCGTAGGATGTGAAAAATTCAATGTAATCATTGTTGATTCTACTGCTGCTAATATAAGGCGAGTGACGCACAAAAATTTTCTTCTTTATTAAATAAACATCAAGCATTAAAAGTAGAAGGAGAATAAAGAAAAAAAAAAAAAAAAGAAAAGAAGAAGAAAATATGAAATATACGTTAAAAGCACAAGTAAAAGATTAAAACTTAACCGCCCATGAAGTTTTCATACGTTTGTCTACGGCATCATTGTACGGCAAGTAATCGCTTATAATTAGATATTTATTTCTATTAGTCAGTTAGTAAATGCTGTGAATGCTGGCCGAATGCAGCCTGTGTGTGTAACAATTCAATAACAATTACAGCTTAAAGTCTCCTTTTTCATGGTCCATTTGTTGTCTGAGTTTTGTTGCTGTAGTGCGACATCGTTTATTTAATTTATTAATTATAGATGCCATTGATTAAGCGAACGAAAGATGCTGTGAAAGGAAAATGCAGAAGAATGAGTGAATTGAAAACAAAGCTTAAAATTACGATACAAAAATAAATTAAAATGAAAGAACGCACATCCAAATGAACAATTACACAATGTATCCTGCAAAGCTTTCGCATATACAGGATGTGTTCGTTCTTACTACTTGTGATCAAGTTTAATTATTTGCACATTTAGCGATTCTTAAGTATAAGACTAACAACATTGGTTTCAATTAATTAAATCGCTATTAATGAAAAATTTTTGATAGAAAAAATGCGGCATCACAAAGCCATTGTATATCCTTTTAAAGAAGAAATTGGTAAGAGCGAGTTTGACAGGGTCACGCAATCCAAATGAAAATCAATTGAGTGCATTGTTGTTCTCTTGAAAACGAGTCTATTAGCTCAGCTCATCAATTTCAATTTAATATCTCAACAATGTAGAATTAAAGCGTTAGTATGCATTTGAAATCGAGTCACTGTAAGAAATTTTTTCTCGATACATATGTCAGTTAGTTAAATGTTCCAAATGGTTCATGAGAAGTAATAAATTTGCCTGACGACCACCCAGTATATCATCTATGTATATGCACATATATAGCAACTGAACATATTGTTTTATTGTAAATAAGATGTTATGGATGGTAAGTTGGCCTGATGTGCAAGCGTTTACTAAAGCCATTAAAATGAACAACTGAGTTTACCTACGTTAAGATCCGAAGTAGTAAAAGTCGCCTTTAAATTCCTGTATTCAAGATAAAGTTTCAGGATTTTGCTTTTCATATACTTCGTCGTAGTCTTTTGTCTTTTACTTTTATGTACGCAGCATTGTCTTCAACCATAAGCTACTGCGAAAATAAGCTCACGATGTAATCTGGCAAAGCTAAAAAAGGAACTTATTTTACTTTGTTTTTCATTCACGATAAAAGGTTTCGTAGGTGGCTTACCTTCAAGTAAACATTTATGATGTATGCATGTACGCATGTATGTATGTGTGCTTGTAAGATTTTAAGGCAGATATAACATCAATAGAGTAAGTGGGAAATATCACACACCTACACTCTCATATTCAAGTATACACAACATACAAGTATAAGCATATGTGCATAAGTCAAAAACCAAAGTAACACTAGTCGATAACGACATCTTGCGGTCGAATGCATTTCATGAATAACTGACAACCAGTTGCCAATGAAACGGTTCGGTTTGGTTACTTATGCCAGTATGTTTGTGTGTGTGTGTGTGTGTGCGTGTGTGTGTATGTGTATTTTTGTAAACATGCGTATGCGTATGTGTAAGTGTACGGGTCACTGTGGGTGACTATGCCGTGTTGTAAATATGTAGTCTTGTTATGTAAACTACAGAAGCAGTCAGACATATCGAAATGCGTTGAATTTTTAATTCGTTTCTTCTTTTTTTTTTTTTTTTTTTTGTGCTCTGTTTAAAATTGATTTCTGTATCGTTCAGTTCTTTAGAGATTGAAATCAAGTTAATTTACATGCGCAAAATTGTGTGTAATTCATGTGTGTATGCTTGAAAACGCAAGTTGGATTCAGCGTTGTTAAAATAACTGTATAACATTGACAGTGGATAACAAAGAAAAGATACAAAAAAAAAAAAAGAAAAGCCTGCAGAATATATAATTAATTCATGACGTTATTTCATTTAACTTTCTATTTAAATTTTTAACTTTTATCGATTTTTTTCTTCATTTTGAAGAAAACCCAATCAGTTCACAATAAATTCTTCCATGTTCTTCGCCGAAGTATATCGGGTCTTTTCAAATTCATAGCTGTGCTTGTAAGTAAGTACAAGAAGATCGCATTTTATGAGCAAAATTCTTATACGATTTGAAAACTCGCGACATTGAAATCCATTGGAGGAGTTTTATATGAAAATATTTAACTTTAGAAAACTCAAAGTCTTTCAACCCACCTACAAAATCTTAACGCGCATTAGGAGACCACGCTATCATATAGTCTCAATGGTAAATAAAAAGTTTTATTTTTTGTGTTCTTAGTGTTTGTAATGTTTGTACATTTTTTAAATATCAAAGCTTTTCTATTTTGTCGTAATAGACAGTTGAAATCTTCTGGGATATGGGAGAAAGAATTGATTATCTTAAAGAAACTTTTTGCTCGAAATCTGAAACTTCTTCCCCAAGCCCTTCGGAAAAACTCCCTATGTTAAATGAATCCTTCTTGTTGTCTACTGAAGAAGCGTGAAAATGGGTCGATGATTGGATCCACGCAAAGCTCATATCATTCTTTCGACACGGTATCGCCATCTTCGCAGAAAAGTGGAAAGAAGTTGTAGTTTTTGAGTAATGAGCAAAGAAACAACTTTATATTTCTTTTAAAAAACAGAGATGTTCTCAGTCTAGAACGATTTGGTCCATTTTCAATGTCAACCTGCGTGCAAGAACTTCCAATATTTCTGTTAAATTTGAATTTTTGCGGCCAGAAGAATGTTTAAAATAGACATCGCACTGGCGGACAGATGGACATGCTTAAATCGGTTTAGAATTTGATGCCGATCAAGGATATATACTTTGTGAGGACACTGGACGTTCCGTCTGGGCGTTGCAAACGTTTTGACAAAACGAATATGCTCCTCATGCTTCGGTGGTGGGTATAACAATATCCTATTTGATTCTATTGGAAGTGAAGACAAGGTGGTATTATCCTTTAAAAGATTACCATCATATATTCTTTCGCTTTCGAACCATGTATCCAGGCATTTACAAACATGCATATTTTCATTACTTTAAAATTCTGTTAAAAGTTACTGTGTACTACTTGCATCTTATGAGCATCGAGGCATTTAAGGATGATGGGAAAGATGCAGAATCTTAGAATGACGTACAAATTCAAGGTGAGGAAACCAGGATTGCGATTTTCATTGGACAAAGTACTGCTTCATATATATGAGAGTAAAACCTATCTCTCTGTGTTAAATTGTGATTGCAGATAGAAATTGCATTTTTCCTTTACGACACCTCCATGTGTAAAGAGATTAGAAAGAAAGTTCCCTAAGTCTGTCTCTTCGTTTACCATCCACGTGAACCTTTTCGCCGTCATTGAAAGGCATTGAATACTAAACTTCTCTGGGAATTCCAATAATAAACACATATGTGTGTGCAATTTCTCAAGTTTACGCACAGTGGTGATACCTGAATACCGTTTAGTTGAAGTTGGGATCTGCAAAACGAGCAATGGGTGAACAAGGAGCAAGGGCTGACTTTTTCTTTGTATTTTCGTTTCAGCAGATTTAGGAAAACGCATAAGCTTCTATGTATTATTTTGATATTTATTCACTAATTCTCAACTATTGCTTTTTAAGCATAAAATCTGGTTTGAATCGTTTTTCATTTATTTAATAATTCTTGATTTTACTCCCTTCACAACACTTTTTCGTTTTTCTTTTTCTTTTTTTTGTTTTGATTGTTTCCTAAAGCATTCTTTAAGCCACAAACAACTCTTTTGCGATTGCTTATCATTCTGTCACCAGTCTGTCATGTGACGCACCCAAGTTGCTCTTCCCAACACCTCTTCCGAATGTATTTCAGTTTGTATTGATAGTAAATCCTATGACTTTGTCTAAGTGTCTACCGATAACGAATTTCTCTCATTACTAACCCCCCAATTGCTCTCCTGCAGCCAACTCTTTGGACTTTATCTCAGTTTGCACTGATAACGGATTTCTCTCATAACCCATTGTTCTCCATAATGTTCCACATAAATTCGCTTAAGAGAGAATGTAAATAATTGCCTTTACATAAACGCGCTGTGGTAAGAAGAGTCAGTATTAGAAAAACCTCCTAATTTTTCGGGAGTAAGGTGTGTTGTGGAAAAAGTATTATTTAAAAGTTTCTAATTTTTATAATATATTAAGTAAAATATTTTGTTGTGTTATGCTATTCTTGAAATAAGTGTTCACTCTTGTGGTAGCTACGTCTCGAGAATAAGTGGATGAAGCATTGATCAACTTATGTATTTATACATTTGAGCTTTGCGTTTTAAATTTCTAAAAATTTATTCGTCATAACTCACATCTGTTACAACGATGATAATTACGGTACAAGAGTACTTTTTCAAGTAAACTTTGTTTCTATTTGATTGAAAAGTACTGGAAAATCAATTCGTCGCTTTACTCAGTAAACATAACTTTGTTTTGCCAAACGCTTCAAGCACATCGAAATCCGCGCAGACGATTTACAGCAAAATAGATGTATTCTTAGTTACTGTGATTAGCGCAATCGATGTAACTATTTCTATTTGTCCCTGTGTTTATTGTGCATTTATTGATGACGCTAACATTCTCCAAACTAAAAGAAAAAAATAAAAAAAAATTTTATTCCTTCTCTCTCACTAGATATGAAAATCGATTAATTTCACTCGATGTGTAGCTTTTCTTGGACTATGAACTCCGAATTTTATTTACAGCTTGTCTCTTCTCGTTGTGTTCAATTCGCAAGTCGACAAAATCAGCGCGAATAAGTGGTCATAATTATTGAAAGGGAACAAGTACGAACGAGGGATTGCCCTGCCCATGTAGAAATGTAATTTTAAGTGCAGTTTTTCGTGTTGCTTATTAATGAATCTGCGCCTTAGTAGAGTTTAACTTATATAACCACAAAAATGTTTGATATAAAACGAATTCGCAGATTTGTATTCATTTTTCGTTATTATTGTTCCGTCTTTTTCTTTTGTATCTTTCTAATTATCAAGCAAGGGATTTACGTTGGATTTGTCAAATTTGTCAGCGATTACATAAGGAATGGACTTAAACGTATTCTTACATAGCGCGAATAGCGACATCAATTATTCTGAGATATCCCTGAGCAGAATCTCAATACTTTGCCTAAAAGCGTTAACTTGGTGTCAAGCTTTCTATCTGACTCTCGCACAAATCAAATTGTCAAGTCGTCAGAGTCGTTGCGATTACCAAAAACCGATATTTCCATCTTTTTGCATACATTATGGTCCTAAAATTAATACCCAAAGTTTAGAGCATTCATTTAGATCTTATATATCTATTGGATAAAGTTGCCGTTGCAAATTTCAATTAAGCGGATCCACAGGCAAGTGGTATGAAAATTATATGAGATCATATATCTTCAATTGATTTCTGTGCCTAAGGTTAGTTCTGCACGTTAAGTAATTTATTTACAGCAGAGCTTTATGTAATTCGTACAACAACTTTCCTAAACCCTTATATTTTGAAGGGAAATTCTAGTGCAAATGCTTTAAAAATGCTGCAATATATTTTTAAAACCATTATTCAACCATTATGGGAACATAAGAAAGAAGTGATAATGAAACAAGAGCTGATACTGAACAAATTCTGTTTTAAAATTCGAAATTATAAATGAATATAAAGCAAAAGATCATGAGTGTATGTTGAATTCGTACTGCAAGTTAATGAAATGTGTGCTTGGAGCAATCACTTAAGAAATTTTAATTTGTACGTTATTTAGCAACGCGGGTTAGGCCGAAAGAGCGCCGTATTTATGGTTGATTATTTTTTAAAGCAACACTCTCGCTCGTTTACTCTTGCAAGTATGACGAATTCTATTAACTTTGAAAGAGAAATATTGAGAAGAAGGCAATCGAACTGAAGGGAATAATAGATTACTCACTCGATGCTTTAAATTTCTTCATGTAACTTTATATATGTATATATATATAAATATTTATACACATCAACGAAGGAGGAGAGGTGTATTCATTTTGTCAAAACGTTTGCAATGCCAAGAACGAACCTTTAGAGACTCGCTTCAGACCATGTGCGTCTGTCCATCTGTGTAACGTCTTTTGTAAACATTCTCCTGCTACCGACTTCAAATTTGGCAAAAATATTAGGAGTTCTCGCACGCACGTTCGCATTGAAAAGCTTCAAAATCATTTGAAGGACACACCCACAATACCGGGTAAACTGGGAACATCTCGGTTTTTCAAAAGGAGTATAAAATTGCTTCTTTGCTCTTTACTTACAAACCATCGCAGATAAATGCACAAAAATTTGAACGTACATTCCATAGGCGATGCTGTATTATCTGCGTAATAATGGAAAAAATTGACCACGCCTATTCAGTATTATGATGTATCAAATTTACATTTTCTTTCAGTATCTTTATAGCGCACAGAAACAAGCTCCAAAAGTTCCATAAAGTGTATAAATTTTTGGCCAATTTCAAATTTGAAATGCAGCTAAACATTTTCGGCTGTCCACTTGTCTATCCGTATGTCCGTTTGTCGATCTGCTCAACTGTGTAGTGTCAGTGATGATCATTCTCCCATTAGCGGAAATGAAGATATCGTCTACAAATTTACAAATGAATCTGGAAGTGACCGACAGTTTCCAAATGACAAGTCGTCAACGCCCATTCGCCTATAGGACAAACACTTTCATTTTGAAAGTAGGAAAAATCAGCCGTGGCAATCCACAATGTAGAGCATGAAAATGTAGTTCCTTTGCCTGTTTTGTCTCTTTTTGGATAACGATGATGGGTACAAAAGATTCGGTCTTGGCCGAATATACTTTACTTGCTTCTTTTAAATTTATTGGTAAAGATGAGAGAAGCGTAGACCTTTCTCTTCCTTTTTCAGGCATCAAGCGTGTGCACAACTCATCATGTTTATGTATGCATGTGTATTGCCGAAAGTTTCAAGCATTATTTTACGCTTTTCGAATTATTGCGACCAAAAAAAGCGCTTGTGCGCGAACTGATGCAATTTTCAACCCCGATCTTTCGTAGTTAACTAAAAATCCGTTTGGGAAAGACTTGAATAAATTGAAGAGGTACATGACTCCTGAATATTTGATTGTTTGAAAGAGCAAAGAAAATAGGGCGTCACCGTTCAATGAATTTCGGTGATCCTCTCTCATAAATTTTTGAGAGAGAGAGAGAGAGAGAGCAAGAGACAGAGATTAGAAGACAGCCGTAACTTTCTCTTTCAACGCGTTGAACACTTAAAGTAATCATGGAGTTCTTCGGGTTGATTTGAGAAGAAATTTGAAAATTAAAAACGAATTATTTGAACAAGTTTACGAAAAGCATATACGTGATGGTTTCTGTAGCCACCATTGAAGGATGGGGGTACTCTCATTTGCTTTTTCTCATAACGTGCGTAACACCCAAAAAGACGCTTTAGACAGTCTATAAACTACATATATTCTTGATCAGCGTGAAATTCTGAATTGATTAAGTCGTGTCTGTCCGTTTGTGTTTGTGTGTGTGTATGTGTGTGTGGTATTTATCGTTGGCACTCCCCTGGTCGCAAAAATGAGGATATCGACTTTAAATTTGATAAAAACAATGGAAGATTTTGCACGCAGATTGGTATTGAAAATGGACTAAATTGGTCAGAGCAGAAGCCCGCAGTGAATCATGAATTGAACGCAGTTCCTGGTTTCTTCACAAGAGATAGTGGATTTTTGCTGGTTACTTAGATATTATAAAAGTTGTAGGGTTGCAATTTTCCACATTTACTATTGTTTACCTGCTAGCATGCGAAACAACCGGCCGTGCTCACACAATGTTACAAATGATTAAATTTTATTTCTTTTCCACTTTTTTGCGGTTTTATGCCTATTTTTTATAAGGCAAACAAGACAAAATGGGTTAATTGTAAAATGAACGAGGTATAAACCGCGAACTGGTGGATAATTTTTTTTTTTAACTAATACCAACGATATGGGTATCAAATAAAGGAACTCGGCGAGTAGAATGCGAAAAGATAACGGTGTTAGTTTCAAATTAACTATCCCGGACGTCACGAGGTAGTGAACTAATTTTTTCGTTCCAATGCCGCTGGTATGGGTATCACATAAAAGGACTTGGAGAGTAGAACGCGAGAAGCTGAGTGTGTTAATTCTGAATTAATTGTGGTGGCCGTTCAATATATACAGTCATGGGGCCTTTAGAAAAAACTGCTTTCTTCGACATCAAAAACTTAACTGGACCAAGCGTTGATCTGATGGGCATGCGAGATTCGGCCGCCACAGAATACAACTTTCTTACTAGCTATTATTAAATGAAAAATGGGAACAACAATTCTTTGGTCTAAACAACATGTTTTTAATATTTCCCACATCTCCCGTCCGCATTTGGTGCTTCGGGACGGATAACACTTAGGCAAGGATGCGTTTGATTTTGTTTTTGTTTTGTTTTTTTTTTTTTGATATTTTAGATATCTACCAGAGAGTGTAGAACATTAAGAATGCACAAAATACTTCACACATAGCTGATGAATCTCCTCAGATGATTTGTTGGTTAGGGGGAGTTTTTGTGGAGAGAAAAGTTTTGAAATTAGAAAACAACTCCCATAGCCAAACATCAAGCAAGATGTAATTAAATTAAAGAAATCGCATCAACTGAGAAACGAATAATTATCCTGCTTCAGTTTTAGGCCACCCGCTATGCGAGCAATGATGTGACGCAGATATAAATCTTTTTAAGAAATCAAAAATACTTTATCATTATCAACTAAAGCGGCCTGTTCGTCTACATCTGGTCAGATGGATTTATCGAAATGACGATCGCCTATCCGTAAAAAAGTATTCTCTCCAACATATTCTGTATATCACACATTCGTGATATGTACTCACAATAACTAAGGAAACTATGGCCATTTGACATAGCGTTAACAGTTTTTTATTGAAGTATGTGTCTGCGGCTTAGTTGATATGATTTGTAGTCCGAACGTTTAAGCTAATTTTTATATCGATATAGGCCGGATTAGCTATAAGTTGCTATTCGCTTTGTGCCTATTGCCAGCGAACTCGTACTTATGTCTTGGCTGCAATGAAAAATGCAGGCCGAGCCAGTGACAAAATATGAAAAAAATGTATATATATTTTATAAAGGGCCCGCCGTATGCAAGGTTACATGTTAATCCGTTCACTCAAAAGTGCCTTTAAAACTAATTGACGATATCTGATATCTCTATATGTATTATATATGCTTTGGGGCTAAATCTTCTTGAAATTCATTACTTAAGCTTTTCCTTTATTAAGAGCACACATCTCTGTTCATAGAAACATATTTTAGTGAATATCAAGGCTCTCAAAACACACATATATTATTACGATAGTTACAAGCCTATTAATGTGAGTGCAAAGTTAACCTTTGAGATGAATGTATTAGTAAATCAGGTGAGTATCGATGAGAGTATATGAGTCTTGATATTCTTAAATTTCAATATATTGCAAAATACTTAAGATACACTATGTGAGTTGGAATTAACATATGCCTCTCCTCCAACGATACATATAGCAATATTTCAAGTGATAAGAAAAAAAGAAAAACTCTTCTTTTGATACTTTTCATTAGCGAGTTTGGGTATCAGCAGCTTCCACATTATAAGCGTTTCCCTAATTACTGATAATAGCAGTTAAAAAAAAAAGGAAGATGTCATCGTCATTGTCTTCAAACATTAGCAAGCAGCAAATTAAACAACTGCCAACATTGGAGGAGCTTTTGCAAACAGCCAAAGAGACATTCCGTCAAAATTTTGGCGTAGAGCCAGAGCTTGCCTGCTGTGCACCGGGACGTGTTAATTTGATTGGTGAACATGTTGACTACAATGATGGTTTTGTTTTGCCGATGGTAAGTTAAAAAAAAAAAAAAAAAAACAATTTATTCCAATTGAGTGCATGTTATATAAAGACGGTAAGTAAATACACAAACGTTCACATACCAAAGTATACGAGTTGTACAATTTTCTAATTAGCCAGAAATGGAAAAGAATCGCATTTAATTTTGGTTGCAATGCATTTTACTCAAAACCAATTTTTGCTAAATATTCCTTCTTCTACCGCTCTCTCGCGTTATTTACTTCTCTTAGGCTTTGCCTATGGTTACTCTCATTGTTGGAGGTCAACGTGTTGGAAATGATGTCGATTTAATTACATGCTGTACCGATGTTGATGAACCGAAGCGTGTCAAATTTCGTTTGTTCAGTTTAAAGCCAAGCGAGAAACCTAAGTAAGTTTACGTCACTATATTAATTCGCCTGGTTACACAGTTCTTTTTAGCTTTTTTCCCCATTCTTTTTCCATTTTTATTTTGGGTTTTCGGGAATTTTTGAATATTTCATCAAATCTTTCGCATTCGTTATGCATGCAAACTAAATGCAATTGTAAACCTTTTCCATGAACATGTTCACGTTAAAGTAACAAATTTCTATTTCTTACCGCGCATTTCCTTTTCAGGAAAGTGAATGGTTTCTTAACTTTCTTATAGACAGCTGCGAGCATTTTTTTCATTCAAACATTTTTCTTATGTTTTTAGAAAATTCTAACGTATTTCCAAGGGCAAGATACGCAAAAATTTGCACAGGTTTGCTTTAAGTATTCTTTGAAAAAAAAAAAATAAATAAGAGAAAAGCAAACAAGCAAGAAAGTTGTACTCGTCAATGATCGAATTTTTTATATACCTACGACCTTTATCGTCGAAAAGGCTTGTACAAGAACAAAACAAAAGAAGAGAAATGAAAAACGAATATACAACATTTTTGTACTCCGTAATGTCGGGTGGGCGTGGCTGATTTTTGTCCTTTTTTTTTATTATATCGGGAAATTTTTAACATGTGTCGGTTATACTTTCTGAGGAGTGAACAAAAAAGGCGGAGAGCAAAGACACTTCTAGTCCAGGATGCATTGTAGGCGTGTTCCTTTTAAGATTTGGCCCCTTTTCAATATCAACCTGCCAAATTTGAACTCGACATCTTAATATTTGCGATCCGGAGAATGTTTACAACAGACATTACACACGCGGGCCGATGGACAGACCTACTGAAGGACTTGCTTAAGCTGATTTAGATTCCGATGCTGTTCAAGAGCGTCTTTGAAGTTTTTTCTTTTTGGATGTTGCAGTTTTCAGTAAAATGACTAAACTTGTCCTAGTTTGGCGCGTAAAAATATTATATTCAGTTTGAGTGCAAACCTCTTGCACCTTTGTCGCTCCTTTCCTGACGCTGTTATAATTTTACGGAATTCTCGGGTTACATCTCTAAGCCTTGATGAATTTGATAGATTTCGCAGATGTCGTTGTGAAAGATGCAGTTAAGAAAATTATATTCGTAATGAGGAGAATCCTGATTACTCACCAACTAAGCTTATCCAGCTTCTTATCTCTATAGGCTGATTAAAGCTTTGTTATGCATCTTATCTTATTGTTCGCAGTCCATTCAGAAAATGATGGGAATCTCACAACGAGAGAAACTTTTGCTTTTGTTGGGCGGGCTACACCGAGCTCAACAGCGAGCGCATAAACGCGTTTTGTTTCTAATAAATAATCAATGGTTGCGAATCTGAACGGAAGTTTGATAAGTTCATGTCCTTACAACAACTCTTTAGATACAACATCATATTGAGATCGCGACACCATCTATCCATTTATTATCTTCTCACGGAACGGTAATGTTTCAAATTCATCCTTCAATATTTTTTACTTATGCCTTACGCTATATTGCATACACTTTGTTTCTGAGTTGCGTGTGTTTTCTCAAAATATCAAAGTACTTTCACAGTACTGAATAGTAATTGAATATTGCAAATGAACTGTTTTGAGTTTACGCTTGACGGCATCCAAATAAGAAAACGCAAAATGGATGTACAAAGATATAATGGTCAAAGGAATTATAAGCAAACTTTCTTGGTTAACACAACAACAATTCGATCTAAAACTATTATTATATCTGTGAAAGTGCTTGGAACCCTTTAAGCAATTTCACAAATATTGGCTTGCGAGGAGACTTGGCTCATTTTCAAATCAACTTTCAATTTTCTATGTCGTCTCTGAGGGCGGCAACAAGGAAGAAAGCGTCGAATGGATGGACGGAAAGCAAATGAATAAACTGAGGGAATTTGTAATACGGAAAATAGAGTGAATCTATCAAATTTTTAGTGTGTATGACTGGAGTTTGCAGTCGCATGACTAAGTTAACGTAAGCGATAGGCACGCGATAAGCGTAAATACATACAACGTACCGCTCTCGAAGTAGTTAATATCGCTAAGAATATGCATCCTTGTTCTACTTGATTTATTTTACTTTTTGTCACATAAGGTGACAAACTGTAAGGCTTCCAATTTGTGTCTGAGAATGTACTTTTTTTTTTCTTTTAATTTATTTGCTTTGCATTTTCCCAGTTTTCTCAGTAAAATTCTTTGAGTTAACTTATGTTTACCTCTGTTCACGGATTCCTTGTTCCTTTGGATTCTTTTGAAATGGCAGTATTTGCATACGTTGGTGAACGTATAGAATATTTTTTGTCTGAAATTTACTCAAAAAAAAAAAAGATATTTGTTGAGCATTTCACTGAAAAAGTGCATCAGACTTAGAAAGAAGAAGCTTTTCTACAGCACTTATGGTACACGATGTATTAAGTTTGTGCGGGTGTTTATAACACCCACAGACGCTTAAAATAGTCCAGAATTTTATTATAACAATGTATTTGGAACTGATGGGCCGAATTTATTTGATTTGATTGTCTCTGTCTGCCCACCTGTCCATCTGTCCGTTCAATTTAGTGCACCGACGTGCTTTGCCCCAAGGTCGAATCCAATCGAAAATGAATTGAATCGAGCGATACAACTCGTCATTAGGGACGAACGCTAATGAAAATGGTTGGGATCGGTTCGCTTTTTCGACCATACCGTATGTAACGCGTTAATTCGAAATGTCGTTATATTGAAAAAAGTTGCAATTTTGAAAATTTTTTTCACAATATTCACACGTGTAATAGTGTTTCGTTATTCTAAATTTGTACGAAAAATTTCGTTCCGCTGAAGTAATTTTTCGAAATCCCTTTTATATAACCGTTCCTACGAACATGGAATTTTTATATGGTAAACAATTCCTAATTTGCGGTATTTCATGGTGAAAATTGGTTCATAATGATAAGTTGACGAAGTAATCGATTTTACCCAATTTGGACCACCACATATAAGGATTTTGGATACCACCGCATATAAGGATTCTTAGGAAATTTAAGCCTTCATATCGCAAAGAGGCCTAAGTTTTGGTATTTCATGATAAAAATTTGTTCATGATAGGACTTTGACATAAAAATTAAATGGATTAAATTTGAATCGCATGAATCTATTTCGTAGACCCCACTTCGGTAAGTACCGCCGGAAAAGGTTTAATTTTTAATATGTTTTATGATGAAAACTGGTCCCTAGTAGCAAGATAACCACACAAATTGACAGTAGGGACTTTGAATCACATCGGACTATTTATTAGACACTTACATATATACAATGGTTATCATGAAGAGCAAGCCCTTATATGGAGTGGAAGAGAAAGCGTAGTATAATTTCTAGTTTTCTGTAACACAAACTGGGAAAATAATTAAATTTTTGAAAAGTCAATTAACTTTGCTAAATCCGGATCCGGATCACGTCACATATCATATTTTGGGTACCCTTCAATATGCCGGCTTTGCATGAAAGTAATGAGTCATTTTTGGTGTCTTATTAATAAAAACCAGCGAATAATTGTGCTGGGCGGGTTGGTGTATGGTGTATGGTGGTCCCTAATTAGTTATTGGTTTAAGGAGTGTTTAAGTCATAAATAAAACAAAAAAAAAAAAACAGAAGAAAAAGCCTTATGTTAGAAAAGAAAGAAGGTTAAAATGATTCTAAAACGAAAATATTTAGATTACTACGACGGCAATTTGGACACGTTTCCTTAGCGATTGAAAGCAAACATAGAAAAGTTGGGTAAAAAAATTGTAAACATTATGATAATAACGTTACTGGCGTTGATGATGTTTACAATATTTTTAGTTATAATGATGATATTGCGGTTGATGCATATTTTCAAACTTAGATCGTTTAGTAAACTTTTTAGTTTTTACAAACAATGAAATGTTTGCATTTTGCCACAATCTTTTTTTTATTTTTTTTTTTTATATATATTTTTATAACCTTGCATTGTCAAGTCGATTTTTGTTTGCTCTCTATGCTAGCTTGTGCTTAGATAAGTGACTAAAAAACTCTAGCCATTAAGCCGAAGGGTATATAAGTCTCAACTTTTATTCTGGCAAACAGGATGTTCTTACTTAAATGTTTATATGTTGTATGTGTGTTTATGAATATATGTATACAGATGGTCCAATTATGTGAAAGGTGTTATTCACTATTTTATGGAGGATCGTGGAGAAATGCCATTTGGCTTTAATGCGGTCATTGTGAGTAATGTGCCGGTGGGAGCCGGTTTATCGTCTAGTGCTGCCATTGAAGTGGCCACATTGACATTTCTGGAACATTTTACAGGCCACAAGCTACCAAAGCAAGTATCATGTTTATGTTGATGTTTGTAACCTGTTTTATGGAAAATTTTCATTTTTTATATTTGTAATTCTTATTTCTCTTTTATGTGCTTAATGCTTGATACGGTTAGTGATGCTAAGCGTGCTTTAATTTGCAAAGCAGCCGAACATAACTTCGCTGGAATGCCTTGTGGTATTATGGATCAAATTATATCGTTGTGCGGTGAGAAGGACTGCGCTTTATTAATAGATTGCTGGTAAGTGATGCACAAACGGACATTAAAAAGTTTTCAAACGTTTACAACCTTTTATTTTATAAATTGTACACGTATCGCAATATATTCCTAAGCACTGCATGTTTCTATCATTCTCTCGTCTCTTATTCGGACTGCAATTTTAAAATTGAGATAAAATTTGATATAATTATATGTATAGCTTTAACTGCGGATTGTAGAGTAGGTCTGAAAATCGCCGCGATAGGTTCGCAAGTATGTTTAAAGCGACAAGAAAGAAGAAAGAAGCATTACATCTGCCTATAATTCTTTGGGGAATGTTTGAGTGATATTGCCTTCACTTGTTTTTGCGACTCAGAGATCAAGTATCTGGTATGCCATGAATTAAGTGAGAGATGTGTGATATGTGCGTGCAATTGAGAAAATTCTTTATCAAAATACAATCCCTGTCCATTCGTTCAGTCTTATCGATAAGGAAAAATACATGATGAAGGCGGAAAACGTTATATACGAAAAGACTGGCTTGAGCGGAAGCAAATCTCGTGTATGGCCCGTGAAATTCCCTCACGATGTTTCTTGACCTGATCGCTCAATCTTTACTAATGGCAATTAGTTTATGAGTTTATTCGATCGCAACTGGCTGGTGGCAATTGCGAGAGTCAGATGTAACCTGAACTTTGACTGACTGTTCGAATGATTGTTTGCAAGTGTTTACAATTGTGTTTGGAGAAATTTTATTTACTTGAAAATTTTCTATATTCGTATATACAGATTTAAGCATAATTTGCATATTTTTCGATTAACTAAGATTGATTAATTGATTCCAATTCCCAGTTGACGCTTATATACCTCAGATAGTGTACAGCAGTAAATTGTTTGGAAAAAGAGACAAAACAAAAAAAAAAAAGAAGAAATTCCAAGGAAAAGGAGGGAAGAGCTTGTGCCCATTGAAGGGGGATTCCAAGAGTCGAACAAAGTCGAATGTAACTTTATTTCGCTTTGTTTTTTCGAAAAATAAAAATCTCTTTTGTTCATTTTTATGAATGACAATTTTTAGTAACGCAAAATATGCCACCACGCTGTCAGTAAACAGATGACTGCGTTTTTTGGCAATTTTCATAAGCATATAACATTGTTTATACTTTGTGTGACAGTTTGCACACTGTTGTTGACAGCTAATGTAGCATTCAACATACCGCATACGCAGTTATAGAGAGAAAACTGCTAAACACTGCAAATTTTTTTCTTTCTATTTTTATTTTTTATTTTTTTTTAATTTTTTTTTTTTTTTTTTTGACTTATTTTTAACTTTATTTTCTACTTTGAAGATTTTTTAATACCATATTTTTTTTTTTTTTGATTCGAAAACAAAAAAAAACAAAAAAAAAATTATTGTTGCAGTTGGTTGCCTTATTTCATGTATACGTTTCCTACAGCAAAGCTAAATCCTTTATGTTGACATTTGCGTTATGCTTCAGTTAATGTGCTTTGCCAAATCATTTCTCTACAAGACTGCTGTTTGTATATGTGTACGTACATTGACATCAAATATATTATAAACGACGTGCATATGCTTGCATTTGCGACTCAAATCATTTTCGTTTCTGTTTGTTTGATATACAATTCGTTTCTAATGTGTGAGTTTTCCTATATTATCATAAATTTCTTATATATTGGAGTATTGTTTTAATGTATGCATTATGCACATAAACGTATGAGCGATTTTATGCTGCATTGCTTTGAGGAATATTGTCGCTGAAAGAAAAGGAAAAAGCTAAATAAATATATAAATCAAAAAAACAAAAAAAAAACAAAAAAAAATAAAAATAAAAAAATAAATAAATAAATAAAAATAAAAGGAGAAATGAAAAAATTAATTTTGGCTTAGGTTGAATCTTTATTGCCCTGATTTGAAAAGGATATGATAATGTGCAATGGAAGGATTCGACTTATGATAAATTTTTATATTTTTGTTTAAAGCTAAAAATATCGTCTCCGGTTCTTCGTGTTTAAACAACAAGATAACTCCCCGAATTCTCAGCTCGAGAGGAGCAATGATGACACGCCTTCAATTCATTGCAAATTTAAAGAAGATTTCGATTATGAGAAAGTCAACAGTCGTTTCAATTTTATTCCTGTGCTGTTTAACTATTAGTTAGAGATAGATTTAACTATTTTTTTGTTTTTTTTTAGATAGATTTAACTATCAGATAGATTAACTATTAGATAGATTTCAGACAGATTTAACTATCAGCTAGAGATGTTTGACATAACCTTACTTTTCTAATTGTGAAATTCGGAAATTTTACATAACTCAAGTCTTGAACGAAAGGTATATAAGGAGATAATCGAAGCAGAATTTTTACTTAAAAAGACTCTTGACTTCAGTTAGATGATCGAATGCCTTGCTTACAATTGAGGCTTATGCGGATTCGATAATCAGTTAACCAAATTTCAAAATATTACACGGTACGCTTTATGATGTGACGCTTATGATGAGACGGTGTTGCCATTTGCAATTCTGTTTGAATGTGGGTTGAGTCTTGCAGACTGTAAAGGCGTGGTTGTGGGCTTATCATGTGTATTATTGTCAATCGAATGGAATATTATCGAACATTTAACGTTTACAGACTCGGAGGTATAACAAAACGCACTATAAGTACATAAGAGGACATATAATTGCCGTCACCGCTCACCAATCCATTTAGTTTGCAGATAATACCAACTTGCGAACGAAGCATGTCAAAAGTTTTATGATATTGCGATTATTTCTTAGTTTTGTGGTCAATAGTCATCCTACGAACTAATTGAAGGATGTCTTGTATTTGCGTGTTACAAATGATATGATCAAATTGGTATACCATCCATCTATTATAATCCGATAGCGAATGCAAAAAATATGCGAAAAAAGTCATTGCCATTTGTTCGATTCGAAATGAATGTACGATGTGGAGAAGCGAATATGATATTATTGGCAATTGTGACTAATGGCAAAAGTTTCTATTGTTTTAGTAGCACAAAAGTACATTCTTTTGCCTGATAACTTTGTATATTTATTTAGAAATATCAACACAAACAGCTTTGGAGTAGATCCATGACTATAAATTACTCTAGTGTTTACGAAACAAAATAAATACTAACCGTTCGAAACGAATCTTGGATATCCTGCATTGAAGCGTTTCCATCATCCAATTTCCCTTTCAACTTTGTCCGCGTTCTAACTAAATCATTTCCCATTTTTATATCTTATGCAAATGGATTAAAATATTCACAAAGCCTACCAACAATTATGTCGTATGTACGTTAGTACGCAATCTTATATATATATCGGTGTTGGGAATCTTTTTAATATTATACAACGTAAATATATATTAAATGTATTCAATAGAAAGGAAGAGTAAATTTATTTGAGAAGGCTGGTCGGCTGGGCTGGGCTCAGCCATTACAAGTAAAGTCGTGAATTTGTTTTTCCTTCGAGTAGCAGTAGGGTATTTTGAAATGTTGTAAGCAATAAAGTAAGAATTATTCGTGACTGCACGGAGGATTTCGTGTAATGGAAATTTATAACAGATATGATAGAAAGAAAGTAGGCTATCAGCTGGCTGGCAACCAACTTTCCTAGCAATACGACAAATTAAATTGAACCAAATAAGGTAAGCATACCGTGAGCTGTTAACGATCTAAGTTTATCCTTTTTTTACTTTCTATTGAGAAATGGTCCGCAATTATTGTAGGTTGTTGTCTTTTTCTTGAGTTGACATTTTCCCTTAGGTACACTGGCTTGACGTATCGCATTATAAAAAGTTTGTAACGAAAAGTGCAACGTTTATTTATTTTTCTTTATTTATTGTCTAAATATTTTGTAAATAAATTTGCTAAGTATGGATATTAAAAGGTGCTGGATCACGTGGACCATACGCTCGCCTGTGTTGACAAGTTTATCGTACTTGAGATTTGAATCCGCGATCATTTAGTTGTGAGTCGCGATTCTTTTCCTACTCGGCTACTCATGCAGTGCGCAACGTTTATTTTATTAAGCTAAGAGAATTAAAACAATAGAGAGAAAGCATTTTTTTTATCTATTACGCGATTTATCCCGCACAGTAACTTACAAGTTTGTAATCCCAATTTCAATTGTTCGCCATTTCACTGTTAGGTTCGTAACATATTGTTGTGCATAGACATAATCATAATACTCTTAGTTTGGGCAAAGTAAGTCTATGCATTCTCAGAACTATAATGCAAAGAAAAAGCCAAAAGGGGCAGCATACTTTATGAACCCTATATAAAAAAAAAAAAAAAATGATGAGGCCGGTCGGAACGTGATACATAGAGTCATTAAAGGTAAAGGATAATTATGTAATTTACTAAAACTGTGTTAACGTAATCTGAGGGTTTGTTCTACTTTATGAAATAAAAACGAATTAAAAACAAGTAAAAATCCGATGGGGTGGGACGCAGCCCACGCTAAACGCCAACAGTTATTCATATGGCGAGACAATAAGGCGTTATCGCATGTCAATGTACCAAATTTCATGCGGTTGAACACCGGAATACATAGACAAACATCAGAGAGACAGATGTACAGACAAGCTTAGCTTTGTTTCACAATCATTTTCTGAATCGATCGGAACAACGAAGGTAAGCCTATTTTAACATTATATTCGCGCAAGGCTGGTCATTCAGTACCCTACACCAATTCTCCTCGTATAATTAATTATTCGCTCGTTTTGGTAATAATACATGAATATTATGTGTAGTGTTCATGCAAAGGCATAATTATAATGAAAGATTATCAAAACAACATATGAGGTGATCCGAATTCAGCAAACTTGCTTTACTTCCTAAACATGTTATTATCTTTCAGTTTCCGTCTTGGAAAACTAAAAATTATATTTTCCCTTTCTAAAGGTCCTACTCTTCATGAGAAGTCTTGTGCGAAGTGGGATTCAGGAAATAGGCCCATCTGGTTGATCCACTTAATTTTTATGTCAAATTACTATTATGAACAAAATTTCATGGTAAAACATCTGCAATTAACCCTCTTTGGCATATGCGGATTTATACTCCCTGAGAGTTCTTATATGCGTTGATATCCAAAAATAGACCTATGCGGTCCCAATTCGTTAAAATTTATTTCTTTGTCAATTTATTATTATAAACCAATTTTCGCGATGAAATATTGAAAATTAGACCTTTTCACTATATAAAGTTTCTGTTTTTGTAGGAACGGAGAGGGGATTCAAAAACTGGACTCAACCGAACAAAATTTTTCATACCAATTTTGATTGGCAAAATACTATTATCTAGCGAGGTTTGTTGAAAAATCTTGAAATTTGAAATTTTTTCCAAATAACGACTTCTGAGAAAAAGGTGTTATGTGAGAAGCGATCGAAAAAGTGGTCCGATCCGAGCCATTTTCAATAGTGTTTGTCCCTGGGTCAAAACACATTGATGTAAAAAATTTCTTCAAAATAACACAAAAATTAGGACCTGTGGGTTGAACACAACAAAACAAGACGGACGGACAGGCTTAAATCAGATTGAAAAACTGACTCCGAATCGATCGATTATAAAGTGATTGAGTTTATCTCAAATCCTTCTCGGTGTTGCATTCATTCGCAACAACTTATTATACTCTAGTATAAACAAATCGATCTACATGACTGCGGTTATAGAAAGCCTTAGGGTTCTTCTTTAAACTACTGACGTTCGTGTGGGTTGCCTGTATTTGAACTGAGAAGGTTAAAAGCAACACCACTCCTTTTTAAATAATGAATGCTGAAATTATCATTCCCAATATATATCTCAAGTTCTCTTTAGAATTTTATTTTAAAGACACTGTAAACAATTCAAACGCCGTGTTTAAAATTTGTGTTTAAATTTTAGAAAATGTTATTACTATTCTCTATTTTTTCACAATTCCAGCGCTATACAAAAGTAAATCTTCCAAATTCAAATATTCCCCCTTTTCCTTTTTTCTCGAGGATTTTTTTGGCTTTTGCTAAACGGGGCACTCGCACGCACAAGGGCAAGGAAATATATAATTCTGCAGCCAGATTCATAGATAAACACTTTTGTAGTAGCTCTCGCATTAGCTCGAATCGTTCTCAGATTCATTTCTACTTGACGCTCGTCTCGATGAGAGTTTCCTTAATATGTATTTTTCTTTCGAAAAGTTTTCACATGACTATAAATATTTTGTGGAAACATCTCCTATAGCGTAATAGAGAGATTAGAAAACAACACGTAAGACATTAGCCTATGAAGCCTCGGTAGGTATTCACTTAATGTAGAGGCAGTCTTTTCGAAACTCCTCGAGAGAAAAAGCTCTGAAAATCCAAGAAAAAATTTCCTTTAAATAAAGATTTTTTCTCGGACATTTCCTAGACGCTTTAGAACATCTATTAAGATAATAGGAAACATTTCTCTTTCCCAACCATTTTCGATGGCCAATGTTCCAATTTTCTAAATGTCCTTTTTGAAGAAAATCGCGGTCACCTAATTCATATGTATTTCAAAATTTGTCAAAAATACCACCGATCAAGACTGCGATCTATTTTTTTTTTTTTGTGAAGAAGAGATTGTTTAAGAACATTTGCCAAATGTATTGAAATGTATATATACGGATGCAAGCATGTGTGGCTTGTATAAAATGAAGATAAACAAACATTTTATCGTTCTCTCCTATAGGCCAATGAAACATTCATTTATGAGTAAAGTTTACAAAATGAAAGCCAATATATGGCCAATGTATGGCAACAACTATTACAATCCTTGAGCAAATGTTTACATCAAAGTTTTCAATGACTAAAATCATGGAAAACTTTTACTGATTCTGTTTTTTTTTTTTTTGTTTTATGATGATTGGTTTTCAAAAAGCAGGTCAATGCGCGTACCTTTGTAATGATATGTTTTTGAGATAAACTTTCAAAATAGCGCCATTCACCATTCGATAATCCCACTACGCATAAATTATGAGAATAGAATTAAAACTGAATGATACTTAATACGTCTCCGTATTAAGGATTTGCTTAATAAAGCAAAAAAAAAAAAAAAACCCTTCTCTGTTGAAGGTATCAACTCTTCTCCTTTTTGAAAGCACATATATACTGTTGGATATAAAACAAATTATTATTATGCAAATTAAACAAGTTCCTCTAGATGATACCAATGATTCTGGTCTTATTCTACAGCTTTTTGCTCCAGAAGATAACTGTATGTGGAATAAAATTGAATGCAGTCTAGAGTATATTAGCTTAACGGAATATAGTTTTGGGAATTTATTATAATGGCCAATAGGCGCGCTCACACACACATACGCACACACACACATGCAAACACACATCTGTAGATAAACGCATATCCATACGCCTAGTGCGCCTATCGTTTAGAGTAGGAACAATTGGTCGGAAAACGACAATAGTTATTCCACGAGGCTTTATTATTATACGCAAAGAAATGTACACACATGTACATATATGTATGCGTATGTGTTAAACATATTTATACAACAAAGACATTTGTATAAGTGAAGTTGAACGCTTATAAAGCTCACAGATGCTAATTTGCAATTTCAGTTTTATCGTTGTTGTAATTCACTTTACATACACATTCACGTTTACTCAGACGCATGTACACATATGATAATAGAAAAGAACACATTTGAAATTTATCATTAGCCAAAAAAAGATAGAGAAAATGGGGAAAGTAACCAGAAAAAATAATATAGAGAAAAAAATAAAATCAACTTTGTCCTTATGGCTGGGATATAAAGTCTTTCCGTTTGCATATTTTCCATAAAAAGAGAGAGTCGTAATAATCAATTTAAAAACAAGGGTATAATGGAAATACCTACGTTTCATATATATATATATATATATACATATGCTTAGGTTTGAACGCACATATGATGAGTATTCTATTTTCTATTATATTCTATATGTATTTGTCTATCTTGTCTATATATATATATATATATTTATATATGTGTGTCTATGTATATATGCAAACAATACTTTCTTTCATATATTCATATGCAATTTTGTCATCCTCAGTTAAACTAGTTGGAATTTTTTTTTTTTTTTTTTTTTTTTTTTTTGGGGATTTAATTTATTGTTGCTGTTTTGTTTGTTTCTCGCATTTCTCGTTAGTTCTCTGGAAATGTTCCAAATTCCATTTGTTGCCGGTGAAAAGGATCTGGTGGTTTTAATTTGCAATTCAGATGTGCGGCATGAGTTATCCGACAGTGAATATCCAACAAGACGCAAACAATGCTTACAGGCACTCAACATAATGGCACTGAAGAGCTATAGAGATGCAACAGACGAAGGCAACTTGTCAGGTAATTAATTCTATCATGTACATACATATGTATATATCTATGTACATATAAGTGAATCGTGCTTTGTGCTAAAAGTTGTTTGTTTCACAAAACAGTTTTGTTATTGCAAAAAAAAGAGAGAGAGAGAAAGAGAGAGACAAAAAAACACAATGCAAAAAAAAAAGGATAACGTGACGAGAGAGTGTTTGAATATATATAGGATTTAATTCCCATTTTTTATACACATATATATATATATATATATATATATATCTAAAGCATCGTAGATATGTTTCATATGTTTTTATTGTACTTGGGAGTTACAATAATAATAAAATAATAATTATCTTTATTATCATAATTATTAACATTATTATCATGATTGCGGTCGTTACATATAATTAAATGTTTGGCGTAATGTTTATGAAACTCTCGACAGGTAGTATGCAGTTAGCAGATGTAGTTGTGAGATATTAATAATTTATATTCGAAACTTTCTAAACACGAATTAAAACTAAAACGTGACTATGGAAACGAACAATGTCTTCTAGTTCTTTACTACACCAACATAGCGCATTAACTTTGTGTGAAAACCACAAAAAAAACAACTTTCGAGTACAAGCGTTTTTTTCGACTCATTTTAGGTGGATTAATAGATTCGTCTGTCTATACACTGCTCACAAATTGTTTAAAGAATGATTGACTGCAAAAAGAGAGAAAGAGAAGGACAAAGAGAGAGAGAGAGAGAGAGAGAGAGAGAGAGAGAGGGAGGGAGGGAGGGAGAAAAGTTTCGCAGTTCATATAAGAATAGGAAGTAGCGACATTTATACTATTCTCTTCTTCCGATCATTTCGATGAAAACGCAGTGTTCTTCTCTCAGCAATCGTTTTACTACGCACAGAATGCTCAAAATGCAAGCTCAATCTGTTAATTGTAAATTAAATATAGCGAACGCGGCAATGTGGCGGATTAATGCCATCTTAACGATACGGTCGATATGGGTGTAAAATAAAAATGCATGGGGACTACAGCGCAAGTTGTTATAGAGTAAAAAGTAAAAGAAAATCATATAAAAACTTTTTCTTTTTTATAAATGACAATCGCCGAAAAGCACCCAGTCCTTATAAATTCCCCACGATTATTATAATGTATTACGACATTGTCGAAAACGTAATAAGTTTGTGGAACATGAAGTGGAACGTTAAATATTGTTTTACAAGCCAACCTTTCAACGAAGCGATGTTGAAAAGAAACATAAATTTCGATGAGAAAAACACCTCAATGCTTTCACGATTATCTAAAGTATGCGTATTCATTACTTCTTGCTGACCGATATGAGGGAAATGGCACCTAACGAATATCTCTATTGTTTGCTTGTCCTTTAAGTTTTAAAGTTTTTTGATCCGATATTCCTTTGATGCCTTTGCTATTTCGATTCTGTGTCGATGTGACAAATGTCGGATGTTTCGTTTGCTTCCCCAACCGTTCATATATTCTTAAAATAATCAAAATTATTAATATCAACATAAAAAGCTTATGCTCAGACCGTATTTTCGGTATTGGATTGCGCGGATCCAGTTGGAAGGCAACAAAGCCTCAAAAACCTAAAACAATCTCGAGAGAAAAAGAAAATCCGCCTGCATCTGAAATGGAATGAAATGGAAAGTGAAAACATATATATTTATTTGAAACAGATCGAAATGATTTAAGAAAATGCCACGTGTCAGGCAGTTGTTCGTTAGATCGTTCCTCTTCTTCTCATACCAATATTTGTTTTATTTGTTGAATGGTCGCTCGCACGGTTGTGTACAGCGTTCTTGTCTGTTTAATGGTAGGTAGCTCATGTACCCGAACAAACTTTGTTCATTTAATTCAACGCTTCCATTGAAGCGCATCTGCTCCGTTAATTGAAAATAATTATTATGCTATTTTCACTATTAATGCTCGACAAACCTAACATTTGTTAATCGATTAAACATCTTCAGAATAAGTTAAACAATGCAAGTCGTTTAATGAGAACTTTTTCAATACCCAACTGAATTGAACATTCAACGAAATCAAATCAGATTTTAGATGAAATTACGTGATGCTTTATCTCGAGTTATATTATCGCAAAGGTGTGTATTTGCTGTTAACGCTCTTGACAAGTTAATTTCATATTGTTGTCGATGTTGTTGGCTTTCTCCAGAGATTACGTGAATTATAACAAAGTCCATCGTCAATGGATGGTCGGTCAATGGCATGAAAATTTTCAATATATTAGATTGATTTGATTGATTATCTAGAGTCTGTTATTATGCATCCCAGCTGTATATAAGTAAATTTTACTAGGAAACCGCGAATGCTTTTGGCACATAACGCTTGCACGAACCGTACGCATGAATGTTGCTTCATAGTGTTATGTCAATCGTTTATGCAATCTCGTGGCTGCTTATATTTAGCGGGCGTTTACTTGCTTTCCTTACTACACGCATACGATAAAACAACTTATTCAACATCTTTGCGATTACAATGTCATAATGTTTAAGATATTGTTATTGTTGTACTGTATTGCTGTAGTTGAACATGTTATTATTGCATTCTTACTAAAGCCCTTCAACAATATCCTCACTTCCATTGCATACACGGGCATATAAACTATGAAATTTTGTGTTTATTATGTTATTATGTTATTATAACGTTCGAATCATCAAAAGGAAATCAGAAAACAGACTGCATTTTTTCCTTTTTTTCTTCATTTTCGCAAACATAATTTTTCAAAATTCCTTTTCATTAAATACATCTCTGTATAATTTATTAAACAAGGGAACTATTGACACAGCTTTCTATAACAGATGGAAAGCAAAAAAAAAAAAAAAAATTGCAAAAATCAACCAATGAAAGATGGGCATAGCGGATGGGGCTTCCATTGAAATGTACGCTTTAAAGGTTTGCTAAGGTGCGTATGTACAAATTCCATTAGAGCAAATCTCAATCGATTTCGGCATATCCGTCAGTATATCGTCCCTTAAGTTGCGATGAAGAGCTTATACTACTTACTCTCTCTCTCTCCCTCTCCCTCTCTCTTCCGTCTTTTTTTCGTCCATCACTATGTTACACGCATGTGAAAGGGAAACAAAACAAGCCAAGTTTGAAAGTCATTCAGTTACATAACTGCCAAGAAGTTATAAAAAAGCAAAGATTTCCAAAGTCTTACTATTATTAACTCCTTACGCGTGTCTAGTTTTTAGTAAATGCATCTAAAAGTGCAACATTCAAGTTTGGCTTCGTGGGAACTTAGCGTAATTTATTTATGTGTATTCCAATGAACGCATTAGCGGTATCATTGCAAACATTAAATGCTGCGTAAGCACCGGTTTTTTATTGCCCAAGTTAAGTGCATAAGTGCATCGAACTTTAGAATATGTAAGAAAGCTTGTAAGCCATTCAACGCCTATGAATATGTAACATATTGAAAGAGTAACATGTAAAACTGGATGCGGTTTACACAGTCACACACATATTGCAATTGAGTTGCTCGAAGAAGAAGAATGATCCAATGAATTGTCCAGCCGAGAACCCGCACCAATCAATCACACATTGTGAACGCATTTGTTTCGAATTTTCTGAACTTCAAAAATGCACGACAGTTTTGTTGCTTAACTAACCTATTGAGATGAAAATGCATTTCGTCGCTGAAGATGATGATCATTGTTCTTAATAACCCTGAGCTGTGACGCGATCCTTTTCTTTTTTTTTTTTCATTTGATTATCGTTGATGGAACTGCGCAAACATGCAGACAAACAATCATGGCTAAAGCTGAGCTTAAGCTAATCAGATTAGACTTCCTTCATATTGGTGATCCGTTAGGACTTTCCTCTTCTGAGATTCGAAAAAGCCTCATATGCATTATATATTAAAGGCAAATTTGGGCAAAATAAAACGCGGTTTAAGTCACATCCCAGAATCGGTTAATACTCACGTCCTTCTTTTCAGATATGTATGTATGGGTCGTAATGGCTTTTCTTTATACGAAATAATAAATTGTGTGGAAATTGAAAAAAGCTCGATCGTTATTGTTTCACGGAAATTGAAGCAAAATTTACGATCGTTGTAATGAGGACACGATGCGACCATTCGCAAGGCCATGTGCTCTTTATAACACGTCCATGTTAGTGAGGTAGAGAAGTACGTTAGCCTATGTATCAAGGTTTTTGTTATACCGCCGCGACTTATTCTTTACTCGCCTTTCACTGGAGCTAAATGTTATTCGGATTTTGGAGACGAATTAGAAGAAATCGTATAGTGCCGATAGTACTTTACACGGAAAGATACTGAAAGAATAAAATCCTTTGCGGGAAACTTAACATATGTGTATCTCGTAGTCTTCTAATACTTTTCAAGCATTTAACAAATTTAATTGTTGTGGTTCTGGAAATTAAAGTACATTTCAGGTATGCAAAAGTGAAAAAGAAATTGAAAAAGGTGTTGTTTTTTTTTTGTAATTTGTTTATACGCGACAGCAAATGAAACTAATTCTTAGTTGACAATGTCATCAACATCGTTAATGTTGGTTGCTTTCATCACTCCATCATCATAACATCGTTAAGGGATAATGAACGCTGATGTCAAGCTGGCTTTATTTTGTCGGTTGAGGATAATGCGATAATATAGCAAAAGTAGAAAGAGAAGGAAAAGAACATTTTCAAAAACTTTCGGACATTTGACGCCATTCTATCCTTTCTACGTTATATCATATTTATGCGTTTGCGATGTAAACATGAATGCTTTCTCGCTTGAGTCTTATAACTCGTAAGTACTTGAAATTGTAAAGCAAACAACATCATTTGTATGCAAAATGAAACTACACGATATAAAGTGTTGTAAACTAAGTAAACCTTCCCTAACAAAATCTATCAACCTTCAAAACAGCATTTCATTCTAACAGAAAACAAAATATAAAAAATGAAAAGAAGATTTCAAGTTACGGTTCAGAGATGGAATTCAATTGAAGACAGAAAATGTATAAAAGTTCGTAATGCGAATAGTTAGATAAAAAGGCGAAAAAGGAAAAATCTCAAATACCAGAGATAAAGAAAGATAGGATAGAGGATAGAGGATAGAGGATAGCAAAAAATGGAAAACTTTTTCTTCTAAAATATTTTAATTAATTACTTTTTTCGTTCGTATAATTCACTTATAAGTAAGTGTCTTGCTTATTGAATTCTAATTTCGTTTTTTCATAAAACTCATTTATTTCTTTAGTATCGAATTCCCCGCACTTTCAGAGCTTCCTCTCTTCGCAATCTTCTGTGTTCGAAGAAATTTCTTTTTAGGGGTAACATGAGAAAGCAATCAGTTTGTTGGCCAAAAACTGTTTTTGCAAATGACATAACACACACACACATATATATATGTACATGTATATGCATATATGTATATACACTGTTCATGCGTAATTGTGTTCCTTTTTCTCGCAATATCCGCAGGTGATGAGTCTGCCGGATATAAAATTTTATCGCCGCAATAGAAACACCAGAAACTAACGATAAGCATTTGGCCCACGTTCTGTACATGTATGATGATTTTCCAAATAAATGCAACGCTTTCTTAAACGTTTGATATGATTTTAGTCGATAATGGAAACTGTAAAAAAATTATTTATATAATAGGTGCTTGCAGGTATTTCGATCAGCGATATCTGTCGATGAAAATGATAAAGTAATGTGAACTGTCAATGCACATGGCGGTTAAATTGACAGTTTTCCATTTAGTAGCATTGAGTTATTCACCATGTACAGTTGCTAATCATTGGAATGCTCAATATTAGATTTCGTTAGTTTTGTGGTTCGATTTGAAGAAATCCGCTGCCGAAGCCCATTAAGCACTTTTAGAAGCCTATGATGGTGCTGCTCCATCATATCCCAACTTATCGGTTTTCGTTTCAACGGTTCAACAGTGATGATTTTTATGTCAATGATAAACAACCTGACCTGGAGGATCAAGAAAACTTCGAAGATTATGAACTCCAAGACTTATTGGACGAAAATCAAGCTCTAACTGTCAAAGAACTTTCGAACAGCTTAGCAGTTGATGAATCAACCGCTTTTAGACGGTTATCGATGGATCGATGGAAAAGATCCAAAAGTAGGGAAAGTGGGTATCATACGAATTGACTAAAAGTGCCATTTCGAACCGTGTCGCGGTTTCATTGCTTGCCAGGCAAGAAAAAAAGAGTTTTCGGTGACGTGTTGTGACTTGCAATGAAAAGCGAATTTACTACGACAATCTGTAGCGCAAAAAGTCATGGGTTAATCCAGGAGCTCTATCCACATCGACACCGAAACGGAATATTCATGACCATAAAGTTTTGCTGCGCATACGGTGAGATCAGCAAGGTGTAGTGCATTACGAACTGACGAAACCGAAGGAAATTTTTATTGCAGATGTGTAGCGACTTTAATTGAACAAAATGAACGATGTATTGTCGCAAGAAAGACAGGCAATAACTGTTAACAGACACAAAGTCAACCTCTTGCACGACAACGTTCGGCCACACGTTGCAAAAGTTGTCCAGGATACGTTGTTCCAGCTCGAGAGCAAATTTCTGCTACACTCAGCGTACTCACCAGACATAGCGCTTTTCGATTACCACTGGTTCAGGTCGATGCAACATGACTTGGCTGACACACGGTTTCAAAATGCTGAAAAAGTACGTTCGACACGGTATCGCCCTGTTGTCAGAAAGATAGAAAAAACATGTAGACAATGATGGAAAATATTATACCAATTTTTCTCAATAAAAATATTTTTCAAGTAAAAACATGATCAAAATACATGCATGCACCTGATATTTGAAAAAGTGCTGACCCAGTTTACGGCAAAATTTAAAAGCTTTCATTTAATCAGGTTGTTTCGTCCGTAAACGGATGTACGCTTTTTGTAATTTTGAGAAGCAAAGCGGTTATCGAAGTTATGAATAACACATTTTCCGTTAAAATTATTGATTTTCATGAGAAGTCTTTCCGTCATGAATAAAACTTTTGACTTTAAGTTTCGACTGAAATCGCTTACCGACACTTACTTGCATTTATCTATTAATGACGAGGAGAGGAGGTAGAAACCGATAGATGTGTAGACGCAACCGTTGATGGTCTTTCCTATAATTCCTATAATATCTACAAATATGTCTTCCGTTATTTTGCTGACTTGTTCATTATCCGTTCTATCAATCCTCATACGTTGGATGACGAGTATAGTCAACATAAACAGAGTAAAATTTCTATGATGTAAAATGAACTAATTATTACAAAAGACCAAGACTTGCTTCTTATGTTTTTAGAAGATCTAAGTTTTGGGAGTGTAACGTTATCGCGGTTGTTTTATTTCCGACATTCCATTGCTTTACTGCAAAAGACTGGTTGCAAATTCACTATTCACAAATGTTGCTGAAACTGCTAGGCACCACTTCTGCTAGCTTTTACAAATATTATGTTTTCTTTTAAGGCTTTCCACTAAATAAAAAACGTCATTAACGAAAAAGATACCCATATCCATGCAATGTCCTATACATCGTGAGGCTAATCTCTTGAAATCGCCTGTCGAACAGGATTTCTAATTCCATTTTAAGCACTCCTGACTGAAGCATTACATTGCTGCATGTAGTATTCTCATTTTCTGAAGGCGAGTAGCCTTTGCAGCAAATGTGCTCTAAGAGGGCAATTGGGATTTTTGAATAACTTGGGAGAAAATTGATTTATCTGAAATAGAGCAGTCAGATGGAATAGTCGAGCGATTTTCTATTAACGCTGTGATCTTTACTACCATATTAGTATAGTCTTTTAGGTTTTTCGTAGAAATGGAAGCACCGTTCGAACCGGCAATAAGTGATCTATTGAAATCTGTATTAATTGGAATTTAATAGGAATAAGAATTTTTAAACAAGTAAGAAAACAATATTGGCACACGGCCCAGCTACCCACACCACCTTACTCTTATTTATATATCGATTTTTCAAAATGTGACAGCTTATATGGCGCGTGGTCAAAAAATCGTTCGTTCCGAACTATTTTCAATAACGTTTGTCCTTGGCCCAAAGCACACCTCAAAAATTGCGGCTGATAGATTGAACACAAGAAAACAAGACGGACGGTCGGACGGACATACAAGCTTCATAGTCCATTTCTGAATCGATTAGTATAATAAAGATGGGTCTATCTCCAGTCTTTCTGGATATTACATACAAACAAACATAATATACACAAGTGATGTAGGGTATAATTACCAAACTCAAGTATTTGGGGTAAGCAATTAGTGCTTTGCTTACATTTACATATGCTGTGACGTTGCTAAGGTCCTCTTCATTATTCAACGTTAAATAAATCGAAGCTTAAATCTTTCTGGCATTGCCACAATTCAAACGTGAAAATCGTCCGCTAATATCTAAGTAAAAGAGATTTTAAAAAACGATTGTACGGGCGTGTAATTAGCGCCTCTCCACTAGCTTATCACTCTACCTACCAAATCGAATTTATATTTTTGTTACTTTAGATGGGGCGGCGAAAAGAAGACGGAGACTTTCACTTCGAATTAGCTTATGTAACACATAAACAACAAAACTTAAAAATTTTTTAATCTTTTCTCACTCAATCACACGATTTAAGAAAAAGGTGAATTCAGTTTTTTCGCTTTTGTTGTTGTTGTTGTTGCTGTTGTTTCTTTTTTTTTTTCTAATATTTTATCTTCCATTATTTAGTTAATTGAATAAAGTTATCCTTTCAAGGTATTTGTGATATCTAAAATTATTCTTGTTGATCTTTGCTTGGCTAAGAGCCAATAACTTAGACATGTGTGTTTCAGCATGAATTGAAACGCCAACGCCATTTAAAGCTTCTGGCATTTGCTGTTATACCATGTTCTATATCTAGATAAGACAAAAATAAATAAATACTTAACAGCAATAATATTTGAATTAAAATATATTAGGTTCGTTAAATGCTTTGTAACATGTTAGATTACGAATTTCTGATTTCATCGTTCTTCCTATCACCCCACATACCTATTAAGCATCAGAAGAGGAAAAAACAGAAAAATTCAAGTTGCAACAGACTGCCGTACATGTTTGCGGTCATCTTTCAAATTTGATTAACAGTCTTTGAGAACCAATTCAAGAATGCCGTAAATGCTTTAACACAAGCTATTGTCCATAGCATTACGTTAGGTTATCGATTGTGCCTAAGAGATCACAGTGTGGGCATCTAGCAAATTAAGGTCTTCGCAAAAAACCTTTGCGATTTATTTGCTACTCTTTTAAAGACTTATTCCCACGCAGAGGTGAAAGACATCGGGCGACTGATCGAATAATAATTTCGTTACCATAATGAATTTGTTTGCAAATGTGCAGTGGCCCAACAGGGCTGGTAGGCAGACTTTCATTACAATCTAACCCCACTTTCCATTTGCTTTATAAGCGATTGTACGGAAGTTCGAAACGAGCATTAATCTCTTAGATGTTAGTATTGACATAGCGGAATAACATTAAAAAAACACACCCCTATATATATGTAGTTTTCTGATCTCCCAATATATGATCTCTCAAGTTGCAATCGCGTTCTTAGAAAATTCTTGTGATTTTTATTCTTATTCTTAGGTAACTTTGTATGCTTACTATAAATTTTCCCGTACACCAAAATAAATGACGACGCGACGATCCGAGGCACAACTTTCAGGGTATATGTATTGCGAAAATCTTTCAGTCAACATTTTATTTCGCTTAGTACGCGTTACTTTTTATGCCCACATAATAGTGTTATCGACAATCTGTACCATGACGTAAGGGAATCTTATATCCGTGAATGTGTCTTTAGACGAACTTGATCCGTTCTTAAACTTAGTGCATGTAATCGATATAATTAGCGGCAGCGTATATCCGAATATATTGCATTGCACAGCATTCGCGAGTCCACAAAGTGCATAATATAACATTACCGGAGCCCGAGTCAATTCCGCCGTGTATTGTTGAGCTTTTCTTTCCTTCTACTGTGATCTCGCGCACTACCATTGTCTGTTGTTTACCTTTATAGGACTTTAATCGAGTGAATTTTCCCAAAACAAGTCATAAGACAACGAGAAACGATGGTTTGGCATGGTTTGGGTTGCTTGCATTAGTCGACTATTGCTAGAGCCTCGTTCACATTTTTTTCCGCTTCCCCGCATCCACGTGTTCTGTATATCGTATTTTTGACTCTTGACTCGATGAGCTCTCCTTTTATAGGTATAAATAGGTAAAATGTGAAAACGGTTTTGCGAAAAGATCGTCAATGCCGTAGCAGAACAACTTCTTACAACTCACTTTCGACTTTTCAATCGATTTTGTTCCGATCGAAGTGCCATGGAATGATGGATGATATTAAGTTCGCCTTGTATGAGCAAAGGGTTCAATCGTTTTTAGACTGTACATTATTCGGTAATAAGCAAACCAAATTTCGGCTACAGACGTACTTGCATATGACTTTTCTTTATATTCGTTTTGTTTTTTTTTTTTGGTTTTTGTTTCGCTTTTTTGTGTCATTAGAAATGTCTTCGTTTTTATTTGATTTGGTTGCTGTCGTTTTGCACAAGTCAACAAAAATTAGAAAACCATACTACATTTTTTGCTTCTGCTTTAGCTTTTGCTTTTTTTCATAATTTTCTTAGTGCTGTTGGTAAATTTTTCGTCGCTGATTCATTTGGTTAGTAGTTGGTTGAAAAGAAAAACAATTTTGCAGATAGGAATAAAAGAAATGAACAGACAGAGAATGTTTTAAGCTCGCACACATTTTTGGCTTACAGAATACGTAGTGTTGCGCACGTACACATGCACATAGTTATTATTCAGAGATATTTGTGGTTGGTTTTTGATTTGCTGCGTTCATATGTTATTCTTTTTAAAAGTTTTTTATTTTCATTTTTTTATTTATTTTTTTTCTCAATTCTGGACATAAACACATAGTTCCGGTTTGGCCTCTTCCGCCTCACTGTTTTCCTCACTTTCTCTTTTCTGTTTTTTTCTTTTTCTCTCTCTCTCTCTCTCTCTCTCTCTTCTTTCTCCCTCTCTGTCCGTTTCTCTATTTCTTTCCTTTTGATTTCATGGTGCATTAATACTGTGTCAACATACACTTTACTGTTTATTGTTATAGTAACTGTAGACGACAAAAATTTCTTTTATAATAATGTGTGTGTTTGTGACTTTTTTCAAATCTTTAGATTTGTTTTTCTTCCTTTTTTTTCCTCTCTATTTCTATTTTTATTTTTATTTTCAATTCTTTTCTTTTTTCTTTCTTTCTATAAATTGCATTTAGTACCAAATGTCTTTTTCCATTAACTTTTCATATTTCATATCTATCTGGGTCCTATTGCGTTGATGTGGTCTTCTATTTTCTTCTTGTTGTTGTTGTTATTATTATTGTTATTGTTGTCGTCCCTGTGATTATTCTGTGTTGAACTATTTTTGTGGCTAAGATAATCTCTTGAAAATGGATTTTTTTGCCGAAACGTTTTTCTTTTATTTCGTTGGTTTTTGTGTCTGATTATTGTCAAAGCATTTCATGTAACTGTAACTGTATCTGTGAACTGTGCTAGGGTGGAAATAAGTTAAGTTCATTTTCTTGGCTATAATTGTACGATTTTATCTTTGGTTTTTTTATTTTTTTTTTGTTCAACGAATCATTTTAAAATTCTTTTTTGCTTAAACGATACTAAAGAAGAAGTTAAAAAATTTATTTAAACCTTAACACACTTTCCTATACGTCAAATCCAAACAGAGTTCATAAACTGTACTAAGACTTGTTAAAGTATTTTCCTTCTCTCTATTTTCTCCTCCTCTTTATCGTATTTTGATTAAAACTTATGTTTAATGGACTTTCCTGTAGCGGTTTGTATGTTTGTATTGCGGTTTGCCTGAGTGCTAACTACAGTTCTGCCATCGGCAAGTGTAAAAGTGTGGTTATGATTATAAGTTAACATATCAGCGAAATGTAAACGATACACTCAGAGACTTGTAGCGTAAGGTAAAAAGAAAAAGGAAAAAGATAATGATTCAAAAGATATTCATCGTTCAAGCTATAGGTTTAGGGCATTTTTTCTAGCAATTCTTTTAAATCATTTATCTCAACTCCTTAAGATCTCGTAAACAAGTTTCAAAAATTTGTTATTAAATTTGGGTTCAATGGAAAGAGTTTTAATGAAGCCTAGGAATAGAGGCAAATATTGGAGAACTTATACTGCTGACTGCTTTATGAATGCAGTAGGTGATGGAACTCATTTCCTTTGGCCAGAGACAGTTTTCTCAGTCGGATTATCATTTCATAATGAAAAATGTGGTTTTTTTTATTCCGTAAACAAGTTCCCCTCTCCTTTTCCCATTATGTAAATCCCGTTCTCTTCGTTTCTCTTTAGTTCTTTAAAAGCAAGAAACTACGTTGTCTCTAACTATCCCTCCGAATGTAACAATTTGGCAAATCGATATGAAATTTGTGGTATTTTCATACGAAAGACAAATTTCACTTACATTGGTATTTAAACACTTCACTGCGTACGGAAATTAATTTGAATACCACTTGTGTTACTTTTGTCCCTTTGAAAACGCGCACTTCACTCTTTATCAAAGCAAATAAAGAATTATCATAATACAAGGGATTATTCATTAATTCGATGTTTTGCATGCTCAGGAAAGCAGTTGGTTATGCCGCTGTATTGCAGCGCTCTCACATCACCATGATGTCATTGCGCGCTCTTTGTCTTATGTTTCCAAAGCTATTTGATAAGCAAGTAATTACAGGCACAACAGAATAAGTCTTTCTTAGGCATTTCAGGGCCGCTGTCACGATATAAAGGCTGTTATTGCGCCTACTCCTATTCGAAAAAGGTAGGCTGCATACGGCGGATATTTTCGGAATCATATACAGTTGTTTCCACTTGTTCTTCTTAGGTCCTTCCCCAGAAATGAGCGACTCATTATCATGGGCAGTTATTGTAAAGCTTGTATTTTTGAAGCGCTAGCGCTGAATTTCTTTAAGCAAGCGACGAGTGCTTTGCTTTTTGTACAAATCGAACGATGTAGAATAAGTGAAGTGACGTCTAGTAGCGTTTTCTACGTCTGACAATAGTGCCCA